>VDFB02121776.1:0-13778 GCA_007258455.2 Sequoia sempervirens
AAATAAGTATCAATACAAACTTTTTTATGCCGCAGCTCTCATTATGAACATTAACCAATCTCAACATGGATCTGATATGTGCCAAGAGACATCCAGAAGACTCTATAATGGTCTCACACTTACATTGTGGCAATTACACCTAAGCCTTTTGGACACCTTCCTGCACATATCAGGGTCAAGTTGATACTTTCTTTAGAAGTTATTAAGTTGCAAATCTATATCAATTTTGGCCATCCTGTATTCAGACATTAGAATGCACATTTAATCGTGATTATTAATTAATTAAGAATCAGAATACAATGTGTGTATTTATTTCAATTAATTAATAAATAAGGTCAAATGTGCATCCTGACGTCTGGGTAGATGTTGCCCAATTCTGGGCTCTTGTGTTGCCCACACATCCAACGACCCAAAACTCGTTAAAAGTCATGCTGCAATCTGTTAAACGTGCCTCAACACAAATTATTATTTAGTTATAGAACTTCCTTGTCAAAAGAGATAAAAAAAGCTCAAAAGCAGCCTCTTCCAGATAAATATGGACGATCTTACAACTTACAAGTGAAAAGGTCTACAGAGGTACAACATAAAAACAACAAAAGAAAAAGCTACCCATATTGTATGAGTAGTCTGAGATCATTTGACAAGTCCCTTAAGTACTACTTTCATTATATGAAAAAAAAGTCCCATTAGTACTTGTTTTTGACATTTATAGAATCCCCTCTAGGTATATAATACAACATCTAACCATCACAGAAATTTTTGCTTTAGTAGTTTACTCCGTAATAGCATAACCTTTCATTCCAACACAATCTAGGTGAATATAGACTACAAAAAATATTAAAGTCATAAAAGTCATAATTGTTGAAGATATCCGTAAGGAATATCTGTATATGATATAGTATTTTCTTAGGAGACCATCTTGAAAAGCCTGGAGCGATCAGATGCTATGTTGATAAGAAATACAGACGAAAGCAATTAATAACTTCGACTGCTTATTCTGGCATAAGAATCTGCATTTAATATACTTCTATTACAGAATTATATTAGAAGTAAATGAAATATTGCTCTGATTCCGCTTGAAATTTTAATGTACCAAGTCAATATGCTGGCTTAAATCCCTCTCGCTATGGACACTCATGCCACATATGGGACAAGACACGAGCATTGTTCTTAGAGACATATCTTGTGTATGTATAGAATCATCTGGAATTGAAGGGGTGTCTTCTAAAACACTATCATGAGCAATATTAGTGAAGTGCTCCTTGTCTAAATGAGCATTCAACTGCTGATCGGATTCGATTCCGATAAATGTCTGATTACAGATGGGACACGCCAAACTTTCAGCACTTTGACTTTGTGTAGACTGGCTTATTTGCGATTGGAATGTGGAGATTTGGGGTACAGAATGATTAACTGCGCCATCAGAATTTGGTGCCATGAATGATCTAGAACCAGCAGAATTCTCATTTTCAGAAGCCAGTTTCTCATGTACTGCACTTCTATGAAGATCCATTTCTTTGAGCATAATTGCCCGGCCACAAGAATCACATGGAGCTGTCCTAGAACCACACAGACTCTCATGCTCTGAATATCCACGTATTCGATCACGAACATCATCAGGAGCATTTCCTGCTTGAACCATGTCCCCACAGAACTTACAAGTTATACTTCTCAATGGGCAGACAGAAGATTGGTGGATCACCTGTCAGCAGAGAATTCAAGGTATTATTAAAAAGATAAGAATATTCATCAAAACAATTAATCCAACGGTTTATACATACATTTCTGACTTCATACACCTGTCTTTAATGAATTTTAATCTCAAAAGACACGAAAAAACCCATAAGAAAAATTATGTAGAGCCAAATCACATCTAGAACAACAGCATGGAACCACTTACCATTTCTTCCTTCTCTAGTACCACTCCGCATCCACAATGTAAGGGCTCATGGTAAACTTTCATGTGCTTCTCAATCTCTTCTTGTTGAAATGCCCTGCTGCATTTAAAACAATGAACATGTTTTCCTGCCTCCTCTTTTCTGAGTATCACTCCACAGCTTTTATATTGGCATACTATATTGTGCCTCTTGCAGTACGCTTCATGAAGAGCAATAGTTCTGGCAGGTACAAACTGTTTACAATTTTGACATTGTTCAGAATCTGCACCTATCTGGGAAGAGGAAGCTAAGTCAATACCAAACTTTGCCCTTGTGACAATTCCAAGTTTCTGTCCCACAGCCCCACTCTGGACAGATGGTTGACACTCAACAGTAATTTTATAATTACTCATTCCTCTAAACCCATATACACCAATGCTGTATGTATCGGCAGCAAGGGATATCCCTTTTCCTGTAAGGGATACAACTTTTGTACCCACATCATGGGATGACCACTGGTGTTGATGCTGAGTGGGAAACAAAAGTGGATGTCGAGAAATATACAGATCTGCATCTCCATTCGTGCCGGTATTTTCAATCACCAGATTTACTAGAATATTCAACTCCCCATCTGTGGCAGCATCAGAAGTTTTACTGTCAATCAAAAATTTGTAGTAATTATATTTTCCCTCTTCAACAACCCCCATTTCTGACTTTCCTAGCACAAGTGGAATCAACATACCCTGTCCCATGGTACCAGCAACCACGGAAGGTTCAATTATATCAACCTCTATGTCTGTCTCAAGCACAGAGATGCTAGAATGAGGCTTGAGTTCTAGAACCCTCAACTTGTACTCCATCCCTCCATGGTGGACGACAAGTAAATCCCCTTCTGAAAGTGCTGCATGCTGACGCAATGTTGTCTCTAGGACTGCCCTGTGATTAGGGATATCAGAAAAGCCCAAAACCTCGGGCTGCAATTTTGCATATGTTCCCTTTGGCAATCTTGCATACCTTATCCTAACCAAGGGGTTCTGAGAGTTCGTAGGAAATAAATTTTGCCAAACCTGTGGAGGAAGTTCAGCAAAGCCTTCTGATGCAGTAAACTCCAAAACTCCTGAATGAGTTGTTTTCTGTTCTGGTAAACCTGGAGTTTCTTGGTTGTTAACAGTAGATAGTTCGAAAAACATGGGACCTTTATCTAAAGCTCCCTCGGTGGATAGTTGATCGAAGGATGATGGAGGCAATTTGATTTTATCTCCAGAGCCATTATAGAGAATGGCATGAAGAATTGTATTGAATTTGATTCCATTTCCTATTATCATATCTTCTTCTTCTCTCTGTCTTGCCTGAAAATAATATTGAAATCAACAGGTTGATTGGGACTAAAAAGAAGCCGAATAAATACAAATCAAACAACCAAGACTATAATATCAAGGTTTCATTTGATGAATGCCATATAGAAATGGAGATACTAATGGAAACAGCATTTCTTTGTACTAAGAAATGAAAAGTGCACAAACCATTCTTACAAAGAACGCATAGCTATGCATTAAACATGCAACATAAAAATTAAGGTTCAATCCTAGCAAGCTTTAAGGCTCAGAGTACTTGGATAGCAGTAAACTCCAAGAATATTGTTTTCCCTGAAATTCACATGCTTCTACAATTTTATTTTTCTCACGGAACAAAGCAAAAACGGGAACATCTCCATTACAAAAAATATTCAAAATTATGATTATTAAAAAGCTAAAAGAGTAAACTTTGTATTGCCATTCTATCTGCTGCATCAAATCTACCTGAACAAATGTAATTATCAAAATACTGTTAATAATATGTTTTTTCAAATAAAAGGTAAACTTAATTTTTCTATCTATTGTTTTTCTGTGATTTCTATTCAATACCAAACAGGGAAAGGTAGAAACAAGAATTTATATGAAAAGTTTTACAATAATCAATTTGAGACACCAATTAATCAGATAACCTAAGTGAAAGCAGCAGTGATTACAAGTAGACACTTCAGAGAGGTATAATGATATAATTCTATAGACTCGAATTGGGCAGTTTACCCAGTACATTTTCCTGAGATTCACATCAATACTGTGTAAAATTGGCCCTTAATTAGAAGGTGTGTGCTAGGTGGATCTCTATAAAAAATGAAGTTGAAACATCAAACAAATCTGGTACGAATAGTTGACAGAAAATATAGGCGTATGTTAAATATTTGCCCTGCTGTTTCATAAGGAACTTAAAAAGAAGGTCCTTATTTTGCATTAGAAACCTTGTGTATTCATGCTGGATTGGGACAACATATAAAACAAATATCCAGTCATTGTCAAGGACTAAAATTATAAATATTGAAAAGCCTGAAATTTTTCTAATAGTCATTCCTTATATAAGTTATAAATGTTCCACCAAAATCACAACAATAACAGGCAAAGATAAATGCAGTTTCCAAACCAGCACAAAAGCTCCTGGAATTACATTAAAAAAAATGTTTTTCATACACCTATAGACTACAGAAATTGCGATTATCTAACATTACGTCAAAACAAGATGGAGGTTTTATAAAGTTTTGATGAGCTTACTTTGCTTTAATTGGACCCTGTTACAGATAACTTGAGGAAAAAAATCACTTACTAACAATACCTTAGGGTGCATTAATTGGACCCTGTTACAGATAACTTGAGGGAAAAAATTACTTACTAACAATACCTTAGGGTGCTGGCAAACTATTTCACAAATTTCATATTTTGCTTTACTATTATAAATTCTATCAAAAATAAATTTGAAATAAAGGTTATCCATTTTCAGATAGAATAAAAAAGCTATAGGGGATTGATTTAAGGCTAAGCTAATGAGGCTCAGTTCTCAAATGTTCAATTAAGACATTGCATGAGGAACTACCTATTTGCAAGTGATTAAGTAACAAAAACAAAACCGAATTCAACTATCCATCTTTTCTTACAGTTAATAATCTTCCTATTTAAGAGACAGATCAGAAATTAATTTCTAAGAGTTAAGCCCTGGAGATGAAAGAGATCCCTCAGTTAGTTATATACCGATTTTTCATTTTTTACTGAAACAGAAAAATGCATTCAAGACAGGCTGTAGAAGGAACACTAAAAATGCCGCACTATAATCCTGATTACAGTGTTCAGCACGTGGCTAGGGCTGGCTTCTAACAAGGATGCTCAGTTTTAGCTTTGAATTTGGAATTAAAATTATGTTTGTGCTTTGAAATCAAGTAAGTGAAATCAAGGTAATTATCATTAGACATTGCACATTGTTCTTAACCGAAAACAGAAACATAAGTACTGGAATAACCAAAAGGGTCTTTTTTTATCTGATTCTAAAAACAAATTAAAATGGTGATCAGTAAAATGATTGGGTGATCAGCTTTATAGGAGTGAAAACAACTACAAGAACAGCATTTAAAATATGTTATCATAAGAGATTAATTGATCTCTCCTTATCAATGTTGTGTAATAGAACAGCATTTAAAAAATATGTAATCAATGCTGTTTTCGTCAAATCTCTATGGATTCTTCATTTCCTGAGGCTTACAAAGAAATGGTAATCTCTAATGCTATGCTATAGATCCAGGTCTAAGAGTTAAAAACTTCAAGGTGTGGCTGGAGGTTAAATACCTTCAAACTATTATTGAGATTTGGGAAAATCGCCTTGCGTTGTTGCCTGGATCCCTCCAGCTTCCGCCATGAATCTCCAGCTCACGACTGTGGACAATGGCGATGTCACTATTAGCGTCATTCCTGAGATTAGTAGGGACTTCTAGTGGCAGGTATTGGGGGATCAAGCTGGATAATCTAGCTCCATCTCCAGGATTGATGAGGGCATTCTATATTATGTAATTTTATAAAATATAAACAAAACACCAATTTGGCGTATGAAACCTATAGTTAACTGGAGATGTGGAGATGACGGTACCAGGGACATCAATCTAATTAAAGTACATGAACAAATGAATAAGGATACAGCTATATTGCATAAAAATATAGTCCCCCACATTTCAATCGGGGGTTAAGAGTGACGAACCCCATCCTCTGTCCGACAAAAGTCAAACCATGCAGAACGGTATCCAGGGCAGAAAGTCTGAGTACTAGGAGGAAGCTGATGACGGGGACGTGGAATGGACCATGTTCCTCTAATGGGGTTTCCTGGTAACTATGATTAGATCTGTTTTATTTTATTCAATATTATGTAAAGATGGTTTCTTAGGTCACACGCAACTGAGACACCAATTTGGTGTACGAGACCCCATATGCAAGAATTGTATACACAGATCATTTTTCCATTTACCTTGTGTTGTGTAATATAATTCGTGGCGGCTTGTTAGGTAAGGAAACTTTTTAGCAAAGGATTGAAAAGAGTAAGGCAGAGGTACGTACAGCTTCAGCAGCAAGAGCGGCTTCAATTCTGCGAGCGCGGTGAGCGGCTTCCAGGCTCTCCTGCCGGCGCTGTGCTTCCTCGCGTGCTTTTCTCTCCCGTTCAGCTTTGATCCTCGCCTTTTCCTTTCTCTCCCTCTGCTCACGCTCCAATTTCTCCTTCGCTGCCCTAAGTTCAAAATCCATGATTCTGATTCTCTGATTTCAGAATAGAGTATGCCCAATGAGATTTGAAATTACAGGAGATGGGTTGAATAAAATTGAAAGAAAAAATTGCTGAGGCCAATTCCGCAGAACCTGGAAAACAATGAAATAGGCAAAAGCGCTCTATCAAGGTAAGTATAAACGTTTATATGGAAAAGCAAATGTTCAGCTGTCAGTCGGCCTTGCTAATCTTATATGCAAATACACTATAATTAGGGGACTCAGCTTATCCAAGGTTGAGTTTGCTGATAGAATGTCCTAGATGATTCTGGCGTTTTCACTACTTAACATGCCAAGTCTGAAATTAGTGGCAGCTACCTATCATTTTATAATCTCTGAGCCTTTCCAAACCCCAAACGTGTTTTTTCAAAGTCCTTGTGTTTGTGGTCATGGGTGACGTATGTGTTTCTTTTGGGTTTTTTTAAATGGAGATGAATAGAGAGTTTAGTCTATCAATTTGGAGAAAGTATGTTTTGGAGGATAAATCTCAGCAATTATTTAAACAATTGGATTACTTAATTGAATTAAGAAAATTATAATAAATATAAAAAATAAAAAATAAATTAAATATGGTTATTTAGCTCTTGATTTGTTGAAGATATTATTGTGTAGATGTCAAAAGACTATTTGTCGTGATGTTATAATTTTAGAATCTATTGAATGATTATTGTTGACATGAAATTGGACTATGTAGGGTTTTTGTTCATGTTTGCAAGTGCAAACCTAAACTTTTACATGAAATTGAACCTCTTATTCATGAAACTAGTATAATAGAATTTTGCTAACTTGTTCAACTCTCTACAAATGCTTTGAATCTAATAAAGAATAGTACTCCAGTCTAAACCAAGGAGTCTAACGAAAGACAACATAATCTAGCAACAAACACTCATTCAACACTACCATATTTAAAACAAAAGTGAGAAAAATGTATTAAAGATAGAGTAAAAAACTATTACGTAAATGCATTATGCATCATCTGAGTTCTAACATCATCTAGCTACATACTACTTGTATGGACTATTTTTTAAGTCTATACTCACAACAAACTATTGTCCAACTACTTCATACAAGACAAGTAGTACTTACATTTTATTATTGTTGCCTAAATCTTAGTATAAGTGTGGAGTTCATAATCATTCAATCGTCGCTACCTTTATCCTTCGTTATTTCACATTTCATTTTTTCCCATCAGTTATTGACTAAGTCTTTAAAACCATATCAGCCTCCAATGATGTACCCCCAACTTGTCATTTCATCAACTCCAACCTTTATCAATCCATTTGTTTTCTTAAGTTATCTTCTCAGTCAGTCTTTTGTTAAATTGTTAATATTCTTTCAAATGTCGCGAGGGTTTTCTAACCTACATATTTTCCAAACAAGCTTTCTATGAAATAGAACAAGTATCTAAAGAAAAGGAAAGTGGGACTCTTGACGTTTTGAAAACCTTTTCAAAGTTGAAGGAAGTTTTATAACCTATCCTAATTCTAACTAAGGAAAGTTGTACGAAATAAAGGGAAGAGTATCTTAAGCGGACTTAGGTAAAGTTTTCGAACCTTGGCGGGTCTTGGGCTAGTTCTGAAAGCATTTTGAAAGTCTGATCATATCAAGTACATTACAGAGTTTGGAATTGGCGCCAAGTGGCCTACTTGTCACGAATTTAATGTTGTCAGAGCCGAAGTGGGCAAAATAAATGCTTGATCATGTGTGAATTAAGGTGCTTTTTGTGGCATGGTTATTTTTATTGTTAAGAAGAGAATCGGGCTCCCATAAGTGAAGAGAAGCAGAGATATAGTCGACATGTGAAAGGGTAATTCAGCTAGAATTAGCGGCATAATATTGGGTAAGTGAGCTTCCCAAATCTTCTCCCGGTGATAAAAGATTAATATTTATACAAAAGGAAAGCATTGTCAAATTCCTTTTTGAATTGAAATGAAAACTTTGATGCAAAATGAAGTACAAATACCTTGGATACGAACACTTGTCTGGCCTAGACAGTTCATTACCAAAAATAGGAGATACTAGGTTAGGCCATATTAATTGGGGGAGTTATGGGAAGAATTAACAAACCAAAGAGGCCTCCCATTACTCAAAGATTGGTAGAGAGTGGTTTATTGTAATTCATCACTTTCCTAGTGGTTGTGCAATGCACAGACCTTGTATTAGAATGCATAATGTACTATAACCCTGAAACCAAGGAAATTCATACCGAGGACAACAACTTGTTGATAACTTTAGATAGGGCTACCATTAGTGGGTGCTTCTAGATTCCTAAAAGAGAAGTGTATGCTGAATTTGATTTTACCTTGTCACGATGCCAATTTTCTGAAAGAAGGGTTACTAGATCAGAATTGTATTGCCAAGGAGTGGTTTGATCCCTTGAGAAGGGGAAAATCTCAATTGCCTAAAAAGATGCATAAGTCTCATTTTAGGGAGGAAATTTTAGACATCATTGTGTTGTTGCATAGAGTAGGAGGAACTATGAATGCACATGATTTTGAAGAATGGATGTTCTTTTTTGTTCAAGTAATTTGTGCAGGGAAAAAATATTTGGACTGGGCAACCTTAATTAGCAACTAGTTGCACAACATGATATATAATTTTTCTATCAACAAAAGTTTTTACATGTCATCCTATCTCTTTTATGCCTTGGCTTGTACCAAACCATGTACAGGATTGAACCCTGTAGAGGATTATGATGAACAAATTCAAATTTATGATTACTACCCTGATTTGTAGCTTGAACAGAGTTACAAAAAAAAATTAAGGGTAAATGATGTATTTACTATGAAATTGCTTAGGGAGCTACAAGGTGATTTGGGTGGGAGGGTATATCCTGGATCTGGAACATTCGCTTTGGGAGTAACCGCGTAAATGATCACTTAATTACAATGCTCAAATTAATAAAAGAACATAATATAATTGCCAAGATAATGAACTGAAAAGAAAGAGAGAAAATAAAGAGGAGACAAACACAATTGATAACGGAGTTTGTCCCTAGGGACTACGTCTCCAGGCCCCTCTCCAACGGAGTGACCGATCCGATTATACTCCAAAATCAATTACAATTGCTTCAATGACTATCTCCTTCAAGCACAGCAGCATAACGTTCCTCTGATGTGCGGAAATGTCTGCAAAATCTCCTGAGCATTCTCTCGTTCTCACCACTTGGACTTGGAAAAACAAGGCCTACACCCCTCTTTTTATACATAAAATTTTCCTAATTAGGCCTAACCAACAAAATAAATGCTCAACTTCCTCTATCAACTCGTACAAGGATTATTTGTATTTTTATCAACCCCCTTGGTTATTTAGTTAGGTGGGTTTTGTTGGTTTATGGCTTAAAAATCCATTTGGTTAGAGATTCGGCATATACTTCTCTAACAAAACAAATAGTTGCCTTTTTTTGTTTACAAAGACTCGCATGGTCCACCAGTAGCAAATCTTTTTGTTGAAAGGGTGGTCGGTGGTTCCAACCCCGCCGACCACGCATTATAACCAAATACCGAATTGATAAACAATAAAAATGACCCGATCCCTATTTATCGCGGTAAGCTATGTTTGTACCGGTGATTAAGCGATTTGGTAGCGGTGGAGGTTGTGGATTGAAACACAACAAACTTTACTGTTAGAACATGCTCATCTACCAGTAGAAGAGGAGGAACCATCTGACGGTGCGATGTCGATTCCTATTAAAGGCTGGCGACTAAACCGTCAATGTCAAAATCCTATTAAGCGAGAACATGATGATGTGTATCTTGATGTATGGACAATCCGTGCGCTGAATAGGCCCAGCTAACGAAGCCCGATGATGTGTCTTTGGACTACCGCCCGGATGTCCATAAATGCGGTTGGACCGTGTCCGCGATCGATTGAGATTAAAGATGCGATCGGAATCATTTGCCGCGTGTTTATGTCGAATGCGTCCATGTAGAATCCGTATGAAGATACGGACTGATCATTGAAAGCGTCATCATCCCGTCTGATCGACTCAAAAAGTCAACGGAAACTTTGACTACCTTGTATCTTGAGCATCACGATGCTCGATTCGGTAGCGAATGTCGTCGAATCGTCTCGACAAACTCTTCGCGATAGCTGGCCCCAGTTACCGTATCCAATTCACGAGATGATTATTTTTCACCTTCGGATGCGCTGGTAGTTTGGTTTGGAAGTTTGGCCCAGTAACTTGCAATGAAGTCCCTTTTCGCCGGATTCAAGTTGCGTTGGAATGGAGGAGATTTTGATGATAATCTCTAGAGCATTGGGAACACTTCAATTTCACTAAAAATTGTCCCCGAGATCATAAAGCTTTCCAATTGATTATTAAATATTGCGATCTCTTTATTCAATTTTAGAGGTTTACATACTTAGGGTTGGTGGGTTTGATGATTTTCCCTTAAGTTGCCCAACTATGTGGAAGATAAGTTTATTTTGATAGAGATATGCCACCAAGTAGTAGAAGTGAATAAAAGATGTGCAAAAAGAAAGAAGGTGGGCATTCCCTTCCCTATCGGCTTGGGTTATCATCAATGTAAATATCAGTCTAATGCCCTCAACCTAGGGAAAGAGATTGCGAAATATACTTTCCTCACTTATGAAAGAAGATTCCCATTTGATAGTAAAAACTTTGTAAGAAGTAATCTTCATCTTGGTCCTGGATTTTACCATGTGCCACATCTAGAAGATTCCTAGGTTGATTGTGTCAATGATAATAAAGTGAGAAAAGGGGATTGGATGAGGCTTACTCTAGGCTAGATTTTTAAATTTAAATAGGGATGGAATATAAAAGGATTTGAAGATGATGGTTCTGATCTGATTTATCCCATTTATATTAGCAAGGTACAAATGTAACCCCTGCAATCAATTGATTGGTATAATATCTAGAAAACAAGGATTTAAATGTCAGGACTACAGTACTCTTAAGGAGAACTCAAATGTGGCTTGCCCAAAAGAAGGGAGAAACTACAAAATCCCCAACAAAAGACAAGAGAGGAGTTGGAGAGCAAACTAGATCTAGTCATGCAAGTGCAACTCCTTCAATATTAGTGACAGCACCGACACTAAGCATAACATCATCAAGTGATAGTGGAGATGGAGAAGATCTTCTTGTGAAGAACAAAGGTCTTGAGAAAACATGAAGTGAAGGCCCTCTCCTTGACATCACAACTAAAAACTAGACAAGAAAGAGATTGAGCAGCAACAAGAAGAAGGTGAAAAAAGGCAAGAAACTGAAAGAGAAAATGTGGAGACTCATGAAGAGCAACTTGAAAAATCTTAGGACATGCCATAAGGGAGCGCACAAAAGGGTAAAGCTCCAACTTATTTTGGTTTGTAAAGTGCAACAAGGACTCCTCTTAATAGAGTTTTTCACTCCTCTATAGTTGGGACTTCTCATAACCTTAATGCTACCTTTTATGCCCCTTCCTGGTTAGAAAATTCCCTCTCAGAAGAGGAGAATAGTACCTATTAGTTTGCTAGAAGAGGATGTAGTTGGAAAGCTATTACAGAAAACCCCTAAATTCGAGAAGTTAAAGACAACTTCTAGGTTAATGGAAGATAAAGCTTTTGGACATCTATTTATGGAAATTGCACAAGCGTAAGCACAAAAAGGTCTTGATTAGGCTACCATAGTTGATTACAGTATAAAAAAAGTGGATTTATGTCCACCTAGTAGAGATGGGGATATCCATAATTTTCAAGTCACAACCTCCATGTTAGTAGAGAAAACGGAGAAAGATAAATAAGATAAAGACAAATTGAATGAAATGGTAGAACTTCTCTCTAGTTGTCTCAGGACTTTAATTGACCCTTCTCCTCAACCTCTCAATGAGGAAAGCCCTACCTTTGATCCCAATTTCATAGCTGGAAAGGCCTTGATGAGTAAGATTCAGAGGGATAGTTATTATGAAAGGTCGTTTGGGAGTGGGTACCTAAAATGAAAAATGAAAGGTCCTATTATTGAAAACCTGAAGAAGGTATATGATGAATTTATACTTTTGAGGAATTCAATTACATTAGAGTTGGTCAATTGTAAGTGGGAGGAATCACAATGGATATAGACTGATCAAGAATTAGTTGAGATCGTTACAATGGGTATGGAGAAAGTTGCTTCAGAGAAAATCATTTCATCTAAAGATGACCCCCAGGTTGTTATGTGGAAAAAGACCATAGAATGGAAGCTTTCTATCATACGACAAAACTTTATGGAACAACGCTTGAGTTGATGAAGGAATGTAACTGCCCCAACAACAATTTCAATAATACGTCTCTTATTTTATATATCAAATAATGAAGGATGACAACAGAGATCCTGCCACGATTGAGGAGCTAAAAGATGGATTCCTGAAAGTAGTTGATACTTTGTCAGGGGAACAGGTGTTTGATAAGGAAACATTGAAGAAGTTAGCTAGGATCAATTTTTCATTAACCTAGCCTGAGGACTCTCCTATCCTTATCGCACGTAAGTTGGAGCCCATTCCTATTAACAAGGCAACCTGATAGTCGAGGACAAAGAATGTGATCATCCCACAACAAAATGAGATTCTCATCATTACACAAGCATTAAATGATTACAAATCATGTGTGGCTTCAACTCAATAGATGTCAATATTAGAAGTCCTTAGTGATCCAAATGGTCAACCATCTTAGTAATAAACTTATTTTTGAATCTTCTTGGCAATTATTTTAGTTGTTTATGTTATTATGAACTTAATGTTTATGATTCTTTCAAAGAATCAATTTCTTTCAGTTATTTCAAAACTTCGGTGGCAGTTATATTTTTAAAACTATAAATATGTTTTATTTGGACATTGCAAGGGTCTGAGATTTTGATCCCCTTAGCACTGTGATGCATGAGAGAATTGATCTTAATTGAAGGATCAGTTTTTCAGTTTTAATTATTTGTTGTAGATGTTTATTGTCTGTGAGTAGTAAATTTTGAGTGAAATACTTAATGCTTATGAATAAGTCTATGAGCTTAGATAGGTTTTATGAATACTCCTTCCCTATGAGGATGTCCTATTCTTTGGTGTTTTTTCATATATCTTTAGTGAATGTTGAAATTGTGAGTCGAGTCAACTTACTATTGATAACCTGATCTGTGAGTCATGATATTGATGGTTTTCCCATTTACTTTTCAACTTTGTTAGTCATTTTAAATAAATTTCAATCACATCTATTTCATGGCTATGAATAAATGTTAGTCTACCTTTCCTTCTTTCTAGTCAAAAGCATACCCCAAATTTCATAAAATTCTAGAAGATCAAAATTATATCAGAAGAGGGAGTTGTACCTC
>VDFB02121777.1:0-23268 GCA_007258455.2 Sequoia sempervirens
CCACCAACATGTACATGCATCCGAGAAAGAGAGAAAGGCTATTTCAGAAGCTTGCAAATCAACTAATGATTAACTCCATAGCCTTTATATATTAAAGGTTAACAAGAAATAGTGCCTTCCAACACCAGGAAACACCACCTAGCATAAGCACTCTCTTCCATGGTTGAGAAACAACCTAGGCTTCTCCATATCATCAAGGAGCTTCTCAAACAGACATCCAATATGAAAGCTTTACTGCTACATAGCCACGAAGGAAGAAAATCCACCTCATATACCAAGGTTATACCACTACCAACAAGGAGACATAGATCACAACAATTCAACTTGACCAACTACCTTTTCTCCATCTTCACCATCCTTCAATTTGCATGATGTCTCCTAATATCACAAGACTTCCACTCACCAAAGGATCAATTTCATCAGTCAATTCCTCCATATTTCCTCCAGCCTAACAAACTGAGAAATCTTCACAGGAGAAATGCCCAGAACCAACAACCAAAAGAAGGCTCTGATACCACTTGTAAGGGAAATATGGTCATCTCAGAGAAACCTCCAAGAATAGTAGTTCCTTTGGTAACTTTAATTTCGATTAGATTGCCTAAAAGACATGTACAACTATGTCACAAAGCGGAATCAGACACAGTTCATTTCCCACATTAATCCTTCTAAGAGAAGCACATGTAAATTCAACAACATGCATTAACAGATTCTACTACAAGAACCAACAGACATGAAAGATGAGATAGAAACCAAAATAAATAGATTTACGTGGGGAAAATCCTCTCAGATAAAAAACCCCACACTCCAAAGATCGAGCCATTGTATTATTCAGCAACAAACAGTTACAATACAATTTCAGGCTCATAGTCTTTATAAAGATTACATCTTGTTCATTCTAGAGACAACCTGGTAGCAACTCTCCCCTTTGCATTTCTTGACCAATCTCTCAAACAATCTTCACACTGTTGCAATACCCTCACACAGTATACAGTACAGATCAATAAGAAAGAAATCAACCATGATCCATGATCAGGAGAGATTTCGGCAGCATAACCCTACCTCTCTCTTCCTCTTACTTCAGCCTCATGGCCTCGGCCTTTCAGCCAGCCTCTCAGCCCTCTCCCTATCGCTCTCACTTAGAGAACATCCAATGCATACATATATACATTCATTCTCAACTGCCTCTATGAATCAGTTTGTTTTCAACTATCAGATCAAAATTGTCGAACAACAATCTCCAGCTCAGCAACACCATCGACCATTTCCCAAACATAAACATTTCCATTTCCTCGCATAGAAGTTTCCTCACAAATAGTTTTTCTTCCACGCAGAAATGGTCTCAATAGTCACACAACAAACGGTTCACATTCTTCCCTCTCTGATTGGTCCAAGTCACACTATGTAGGATAGTCTTCCAATCGGTTAAAAGCGTTCAAACAGTATTTTCATGTTGGTGAGACACTAACCGTGTCTCCCGGATGGCACAAGACCGATTACACATCCATCACTATCGGCAAGAGTCACTGCCATTGGCAAGAGATCATAACAAGTTCAAAAGTCACATCGACATCAATTCTCCCATCAGCGAGACTTACTCTATTGGCAAGACCTTTCACGGATATCCTCAACAGACCCATCGTCCAGACAATCACTAGTCGCTATGAGTCATAACAAGTTCTCAAGTCATACCGATATGAACATCTATCAGCAAGACTTAGGCTGTCACTAAGAGTCACCTCGTAGGTTCCAAATCACCCTAAGTCCATCCTTCGCCAAGAGTCATACTGACAACAGACCATACCATTAGCGAGACAATCATCTGTCGCCAAGAGTTTTTACCGAGTGTTCATGCCTCTCCCTTATGACTTTAGTCACCCAAAGTCTCCTCGACATCTAATAAGAATAACCTATTGGCCAAACCAACCCACTCAATAGAGGGTTACACCGAACAAAAAAAGTCACACTAATAACATCACACCCAACAACAGTTTGAAACACTTCATCGGCAAGAGTCACACCGATGAGCAAACCCATTGGTAAGACCAACAAGCATCGGTGTGACACTCTCAGGTCACAACGAAGACCAATGTCACCCCGAACACACTTCACACCGAAAGTAGACCCGTCAGCAAGACATCTCCCATCGCTAGGACACATTCCGATAGGAGCAAGTCATACAGATTACTGCATCGGCCAGACAGACCAAAGGTCATGCCGATATCGGCTAGACTTCCTATCGTTGCCAAAACATCATTCCAACAGTCCAAGTTACACCGAAGGTTTTAGGTTACGTCAATCGCCAAGACAATTAGGAGGTCACATCAATAATTCAGGATCAACTAGCATATCGACCAGACATCCCAGCAGTCTCAGCGAAATTGTTCACAAGAGGTTTCAACCTTTGGGATTGAGGCACACAATTCCAACACCAAATTGGATACCTAAATATAACACCTAGGATGACATAACTAATTATATATTAATACAATAATGATTATATAACTTAATTAAGAATTAAGGTAGCCACAAGATGACTCCTCATAGCCCTATGCACAATATAGGATTAAGGGCATATGAGAAAGATTATTTTCTCTTCATGTTGGGTTTTTTATGTGTATCAAAAGAGAGGAGATTAGGCATTTTGAGATACAGTCACACCTCTGAGACTTGGCTGGAAACTTTGAACTCACTAAAACTATATCTAATTTGTAGTGATACATCCCTTGGCCTTATTATGTAAATTAATATTTTAAATTTTATTTAAAGTTGTAATATATGTAATGTTATCAAGCCAAATAACTAAAACATATCTATGTATCAATCACCTTGAATCCTATCACAATCATGAGAAAGAATATTTATGGAGTTTGTAGGTGGCTCTCCCATGAAAATCAAAGGGCATGATTATCTCTCTATGGTAGTTGATAAGTTTAAGTTTAGTGATATGTGTGTCGTAATCCCATAAAAAAATACTTTAATTGTTAAGTGTGTAGCTAAAATTTCTTTTCAAATGTGTGGGTACACTTTAGTTTTCCTCATATTATATTAGTTTGGGATTCAAGGTTCCTCGGTAAATTTTGGTGCACTATATGAGACAAGATGGATACTTAATTGAGAAGAAGGTGGTAAATTGAGCATGGTTCAATTAATTTGAGGCTACAATATGGATCATACTAAGATATGGGATGAGATGCTTACATATATCCAACATTCCTACAACTAGATCACACACTCTTCAACAAATATTTCACCATTTAAAACATGTTCTAGTTATTTCCCTCCAAGCTTGCTTGATATTTTTGTAGGATTTTCGTAAGAAAAGGGAAAAAATGTTTACTCATAGGATTAGAAATTCAAGAGATTCATAGGTCACATTTGGAAAATACATATTCTAGTGCAAGATAAGTTGAAAGTGAGTGAAGAAAGGTACAAACAAAGATGTGATTAACACCACACCAAACACAATTTGAGGGTAGGTTCCAAGGTTTGGTTGTACATAGGAAATATCAAGTCCAAGGAGTACCATAGAAGATGAAACCCCTAAGGTGTTAACCCTTTGTTGTTCCATAATAGGTTGGTAAGAGTGCCTATCAAATTGACTTGTTATCATACATGAGAATATAATACCAGAACTTGTAATAAAGCAACTTACACAATGAAGGAATATAATAGGAAATATGCTAAAAAATTTGAGAATAACAAGCCACATTCAAGGGGAACACCTCCAAATATATCCAATGAGAACAAAATTCATAATATGATGATAATAAAATTACCTCTAGCTCTTAGATATACCTAATAATGCAATGGTTGATACCCAAGCCAACTAGAATACCTAAATATAACACCTAGTATGATATAACCACCTATATATGACTATAATAATGATCATATAACTTAATTAAGAATTAAAAAAGGCACAAGATGGCTCCTCATATCCCTATGCACGATATAGGATTAAGGGCATAGCATTATGAGAAAGATTATTTTCTCTTCATTTTGGGTTTGTTATGTGTACCAAAAGATAGGAGATTAGTTATTTTGAGAGATGCTCATGCCTCTAAGGTGGCTTGAAACTTTAAATTCACTAAAACTATATCTAATTTGTAATGATGCATCCATTGGTCTTGTATAAAAATTGTTTTTTAAAATTTTATTTAATTTGTTATATATGTAAAATTAGCAAGACAAATAACTTAAAAATATATATGTATCAACCACTTCTAATCCTATCGTTGATCATGAGAGAATATTTGTAAATTTTTTAGGTTATTTTACAATGAAAATCAAAAGGTATGATTATCTCTCTATGGTGGTTGATAAGTTTAACAAGATGTGTATCTTAATCCTATACAAAAAGACTCTAACTGCTAAGTATGTAGCTAAAATTTATTTTCAAATGTATGGATATACTTTGGCTTTCCTCATATTATATTAGACTAGGACTCAAGTTTCCTTGGTAAATTTTTGTGCACTATATGAGACAAGATGGATCTTCATTGAGTAGAAAGTGGTAAATTGAACTCGGTTAAATAAATTTGAGGCTACAATATGGACCATACTAAGATATGGGATGAGATTCTTACATATATCCAACATTCCTACAACAAAAGCACACACTCTTCAATAAATATTTCACCATTTGAAATATGTTTTGGTTATTTTCCTCCAAGGTTTCTTGATATTGTTGTAGGATTTTCATAAGAAAAGGGAGAAAATTTTGACTCTTAGGATGAGAAATTTAAGAGATTCATAGGCCAATTTTGGAAAATACATTCTATTGCAAGGTAAGTCGAAAGTGATTGAAGAAAGATTCAAACAAAGACATTATTAACACGACACCTAACACAATTTTAGGATAGGTTACAAGGTTTGGTTGTACATAGGAAATATCAAGTCTAAGGAGTACCATAGAAGATGAAACCCCTAAGGTTTGAGCCATTTTTTGTTCCATAATAGGTTAGTAAGATTGCCTATCAAATTGACTTGTTATCATACCTAAAAATCTACTTGATTGTTAATGTATAATAACTATGTTTTTTTGAGCCCTCCAAGTTAGATTATGTTGAAAATTTGGTTCCATCTTAAATGGATGATCTCACTCTAGGTGGTTTGAAATAACTAGAACATGATTTAGTTCTCTTAAAGAAGGAGAGGAAAACATGTAGGGAATTGAAATAAACATGGCTGGTTGGTTTGAAAGGGCAACTACTAACCAACACAATTGCAAAATGACAACCTAAATAGGATGTGGGAAATGAATTTACACATATAATGAGTTCTAATATTTTGCATATAAAATAATTCTTAATTAGGTATTTATGATCTAAAAAATAGATTAGATGAGAGATAAAACTACTCCTGATGGGGAAAGATTAAATCCCTTGAGTTTATAAAACTACTAGTGGATGGAAGTTTGTTTAATGTTATTTGCAAACAGTTTGAAAGAGATGAGATAGATAAGTGGGGTGAATATGAAGAGGATGAATGGGATGAAAATTTTAAGAAATTTTTACATTGAAGAATGGGAAAAGTATTGATGATCACCCTAAAAGAGGAGAATATTTTAAAAAGTACAATGAAGAAGGATCTAAAGTATCACTAGAGGTGGTGCAAAATGTTGCAATTGTGGAAGAAATTCACATTAGAGATGAAGCAACAACATAGATGGAGATGAAGGAGAATCTGAAGAATGTTCCCAAGGGTTTGGTTCTGGACATTCTTATTGACAGAATAGTGAACCTTGAAGGTTCCTATCATGACTTCAAATCTCTATGTGAGGAAAAGTTGGGTGCTTTGGAAGCCAAGGTTTTGGGTATGAATGTTGATATCAAAAAACTAATGCAAGCTTGTCATATCTCTATGAAGAACAACACAGACTCCTTGGAAGTCTTTTTTAGAAAGATTAGTGAGCTCAAGGAGGATTAGGTTTATTTCTCTGAGCTTATGGAGAAAGAGCACGCGGCTAAGGGAAAAGGTAAAAAAGTTGCTAAGGATGATGACAAAGGACTTGTTGTGAAAGTGTCGGCTGATTGGAAGAGATCCTTTGATGCTGAAAAGGAGCTATTGGATACGGTCGAAAGACATAGGAACCAACAGATTGAGGTGGCCAAGACCCTAGGTAGCTTGGATTAGCACCCGATCTTCTTTGTTGCTTTTTGTTTCATGTTGGGTGTAGGTTTCTTTTCGGTTGTTTTGTTGTTTTGTGGCTATTGGGTGTTGTTGATTGTTATTTTTTATTCTTTTTTTTAGCACCCGCTTTGTCATTTTTTTGGTTGTTGGGTTGTTGTTGGTGGCCTTTTGAAAATATTTTCAAGCAACATTTTGTATCTTTTGTTGTAAAGGGTTTTTAGTCCCTTCAAAACCTGCTTTTCCCATATAATCAAAAAAACATAGATGAAGATCTTTGAAGGCTCCATATTTGATGGTAGAGAAGAAGTCCCCATAAAAGAGGATGACATTGTGAAGAATGGATGTGAAGGGCTTGATATTGTGATCATGATAAAAGCTAATGTTGCAGTAAAAATAGATGAAGAGAAACATAGACTCTTGATAGTTTGTGATAGGGAAGCAAGCAACAAAAACTATCCAAGCTATAAAGAAGAACTAGAAACCATGCCTAAATGGTGTAGTGCAAAGGAGGAGGAAGCTAGGAATTTTTTATTTTGTTAACTTGATTTCTATTTTTAATTGTTTATGTGCAAGTGCAATTTTTTTGGAAATGTAATAAGAAAATATAGAATGGATTTTGGTGTAGGAGGACAAGTAGAGGCAATTCTAAGCTTTCTAACTTGATTTCTATTTTTAATTATTTATGTGTAGGAACAATATAAGGTTGGACATGTGATAAGAAGAGATAAAATGGATTTCAATGGAGGAGGACAAGTAGAGGTGGGTCTAAGCTAATTAACTTGATTTCTATTGATTGTTTATTAGAAAGCACAACATAAGGTTGAACATGCAATAAAAAAATCTAAAATAGATTTTGATGGAGGACAAGTAAAGGTGGGTCTAAGCTCACAAGAAGATGGTAAAATAGAAAGATATAAATTTGGTAGAGGGAAATTTATGGGCCAATAAGAGGCTAGAAGTAGAGTAAGAAACTATGTGAAAATTTGTAAAAGTACCTAACATGGTGGAAGGACAAGCCATGGTTGTTGGGTTATTGATTTCTTTGAACCAAGAGGTTCAAAACTTCTAAAAAGAAGGGGAGGATGATATAACCAACCATTAAATTATCAATTTCCTCTTCTCATCAATTTTTTTATGCTCATATATTTTTAGGAGGTTTTCTTGTGGTTTTAATTTGTGGATTTGCAATTGCTTTAGTGGGGTATCTAGTAGTTTTCCATTTTTTAGGATAGCAATTTTTATTTATAAGGGGGATTTTGTTGTTGGGATGAGGAAGAGAGTTTTTATTTGGGATTTTTGGGTTGGGTAAGGATTAGAGTGATCTTGTTATTGATATTAAAAAATCAATAAATAAAGAATTGTAAGGCCCCAACAATCTACACTATTTTTACTATGTTAGTTTTTCTTTCCATTGGAGTAGTAAGTTTATTGAAAAGAGAACCAATGGAGATTTTTCTTATGTCATTATGTTATATAATGATGCCATTTTATTGATTCATTGTCAACTAGATCAAAGTATGGACAACAAAATTCAAAGGTTGTCTATAAAGACTATATGATATGCATCTTTTTGTTGTTGTTACTTGGAAGCATAGTAAATTAAAAAGACAGGATGGATCAACAATGTTCCCTTCTCCTAGTGAACTAACTAAATGACCACTTCAAGGGTTGGTTGCCTCAATTTCAATAAGATTGAATAATAATATGAGCTATAGGATCATAAGATCAAAACTTGTGTGTTAAAACTATAGGAACATAGGTTCATTTACATTAGGAGTTCTAAGATTGATTGCACTAACTTATGTAACTAAGAGGTATTTTTGAGCAACCACACAGAGTATTCATTAGTGATGAACTATTTGAGAGTATCTCACTCAATTTATATATCAATGTTGGTCACTTTTTCCCTTGCATCTTACATTTTTTAGTTCATCATGAAATCAATCTTTCCCCCATCTACACTCATTTATGTGGATTTTCTTAATTATACCTAAGATGGATTTTACCTTCGCATATTACTTGTGGAACTTGAGGATGGGTTTATTTTTTGAAATTTATGGCTTTAGAAGCAACTTTCCTATATCGGTGCTCATTTTCAATGACATAATTGACCCTTGCTCCTTGCTCTACCACCCCTTTTTAGCTACTTTGCATGAACTTTTTAATGATCCTTATATATTCAACATTACTTTTGAATTGTTTGGATTTAATATGTTGGGATGGATTCTAATGTCCTAGGTTTTATTTCTAAATAGACAACCCTAGATGCTTAATTTATCAATCTTATAAACTGACGGGTAATAATCATTTTCTAAAAATAATCTTTAAAAATAGTAAAATTTGAAAGAGATAACTACATATGTAATTATATCCATATAACATAATCACACTCACACTTAAATTCAAATAAGAAAAATCCCTATAAAATTCAATTCAATTCTACAACTAAAATAAGAACAATAAAGTAAATAAATGTAGTAAAACCCACATGCAAAACATAGCAAATTAAACATTAAAATAATATATTCAAAATGATGAAATTTCAAAAAAAAAAAGGAAAAGAACAAATAAAGTGCACATTTTTCTCTTTTATAATATTCAATATTTTTTATGAAATGATTATATATAAAAGTAAAAGTGTTAAGGCATATAGCTAAATCCTTAAAAAATATGGTGTCACATCCTAAAGACAAACCAACAAAATTGAGATCAAAATGAAAGTAAAAATGTGACTCCAAATTTAAACAAGAGCTGCAAAGCAATGAAGTTCCTGCTAGAAAGTTTTAGAATAATTTGTTGTGTTTGTTGTGTTTTAGGAACAAATGGTCAGGATAAATTAGTTGTCACCTAAATTTAGGAATTTGATCATTGATAGAGTCAACTTTGTCTTCCATTAGAAAATGACCCTTATAAAAGAAGAATTTTGCTCACTTCAAAATTATGAGATGCTCTGGTTGTGCTTTTAGGCCATGAAGAAAGCACAATTTACATGTTGCCAACATTATGTAAATATTAATGAGTTCAAATATTTCCTTAACCATTCATCATATATGATAAAAAAATCTTCTTTATAAAAGCAAAGATCTTTAGAACTTTCATTGTACGCAGATTCATGTATAACCAACCTGCTTAAATGTTATAGTTTTATGCACAAATGAAAATGAAAGCATATAGTCCTAATTCCTCTTATAGGTGCCTAATGTCTCCAAAAAACTCCTTACAATAGAAAATGATCTTTTTATTCCATTCAGTAATAGATAATTCATTTATAAGCCTCATAAAACTTATAATGTGAAGTGTATTGCAAAAGGCCTAGATCATACATCAAAAATCTCAATTGAACCCATATGCCCATTTTGTTGATTGTAGAGTAGTGGATAGGAGCATTACAATAGTCATTGGACCAAGACCACAAGGTAGAGGATTAATTGTTGAATCTATTCTTGAAGCCTCTTCATAGGAAACATGATTGACTAATTGGTATTCTCTTTTAGCACTAGGATCCTGCAAAAGTGGAAGCAATAGTTTTAATTTGCTATATATTAACCATCTTTTACTTACAAACATTTTTTGAAAAGGGCAGTTAGAAGGTTCCATACCTCTACTGCATTTAAGCCAAGATCAATTAGTATTGCACTAGGTTTTAGACAGTCACCATGAACCAAATTTGGCACGCCTATTGCAACAACAAGAATATCTGCTTCATGAGTAAAATCTATTGGAAATTCGTTCTATTTTGAGTTGCTATGGTCTACATAATTTTTTTGTTGAAACATGGTTTAAAAATTTAAATTAATTCTTAAGTAAAGATTGTCTACTATGTTTCAAGTTTGAGAGCTATTCAATAAAATATGACCCATATTCTAACATGTCAAACACCTTTTTAAGAAGAGAAAATGCAGTCCACCCTTAATCAATGTATATTTATTTATAGACTAAACATATGTACTTATAAATTTATAGACATGTATTTTGCTAGATCCTTTTTCAATTGAAAATAAAGATTATGATATTTCTTGAAGAGTATGTAAAAAGTGATCTATGGAAATTCAAATCTACACATTTTATTTGACAAATTTATTTTTAAGACATTTAACTGTTATTGTTGCCGTCCCTTACCTTGAAAATAAAGTGTAAGCTAAAAGTTTGACACAACTAATTCTAAAGCAAAAGTTTTTACCTTACACTTTTTACCTAAAGAAGCTTTGGTTACATTGCTTGTATCAAATGAATAAGACAAACCATTTTTATAACAAGATATATCGCATACCAAAAGCTTAGACCTAAAACACTCATTTTCATTTAAGTATAGTACAAGCAATTGATGTGAATAATTATTTTGTTCTTTCATCTTTGCTAATTCATCCTTTTGAGAATTATTTTCCTTTTCTAAATACTTCAAGTTTTGTTCTAAATCTCCATTCTTCTTTTTTAATTTCATCAAAAAAATTCAATTTTTTTCTACTTGATTTCCTTTTTAATTCTCACCAATTTATCTTTTAGAATATTATTTTAGTTATAAGCCTACTGTCTAGAATCACAATTTTGTACTACAAACTCATCACTATGTGAACTAATATTTGTCTAGGGTATTAATTGTTTAACTTAGACATTGATGTGTATACCCTTAGCTTCTAGATCTGCTTGTCTCATTTGATTTTTTGTCAACATCACTATCTTTGGATAAGTAATAACCAAATTCTAAGGTCATCTCTAGATGGGCATGCTCTTTGCCAGATATGATGAACTAGGGCATGAGTGCACTAAATGTGTTACATATCCATCAATGTTTTATTTGGATGATCAGACAAACTTCAGGAAACCATAGACAAAGAGGAAGATTAAATAAAAGCTAAACAAGATACACTCTTGACAATATTTTTTTGGTATTTTCACTGCTACTTGGTTCTATGTTATATTTTTTTCAAAATTGGAATTTTTTTGTTATGATCAATTGGAATAGACTCTACAAGAAATGCATAAATATAAAGTCTTGTGTAAGAAGCCCATGAACATAAATAATAATTTGTTGATAAATCACAAGAGAGAACTCTTTGTAGTCAAACACAAATCTACATATTTTACACATAGATCCAATAATTATTGCCAATGAATCAAAATAGTAGTATCAATCTCAATTCAATGATATATGTCAATATCAGATTCAGAATTAACAATAAATTTCAAATACTCCACACTAGGCACTGAAACAAATTGAAAAGTTGTCTTTATTTGCATCTCCTCTAGAAACTCATTTATCTTGTAAGTCAGGTAACATCTGCAAACTATATGTATTGGCTTGTGCTTCTAGAATTGGCAATCATGTAAATTTTGGTAACATACTGGCTAGTATAAGTTTTGTACTAAGGGCCTCTGCCATTTTGATGGAAAAAATACATGATAATGGGTCTCTTTAATAATTCCAGAATAAAAGTCAAATTTTGAGAGATTGTATGGTTCTTCAGGTGTAGGTGGATTTGTAAGGTGTACTTAACTCTGAAGCATTCTCATGAGGTTAAACATAATGATAAAAAATCTGAACAATATATAAGGTGTATAGAAATAAATGCCTTGTGGGCTTCAACAAGGGGTCTTTTAAACCAAATTGGAATCTAGCATGGTCATGAATTAAAAAGTTGTTGGGTGAAAATTATGTAATCAGCTTTTCGATAGATTACACAACTTGGACTTCAGCCACAGCTATGTGAGATGTGAATCTCTCCTCTCAGAAAGGGGAGGCGCCCTTCTTACTGCTAATAGAAGCGATAGTAAATAAACAAATAATTACAAAATGTACACGAAACTCACGCAGTGGGGGGGGTGTGTTACATTCATCCTTCTCTCTTTTTTCAGAGAAGATGTTTACAATGCTTCACCATTGGAAGTTCACAATTCTTAATAACCTTAAACTAACAACTAGCAGTAATACCAATATCTCTATCTTGTCAAAGCAAAGCGTAGAGATACCAGAAATGATTAATAATAAACAAATAAAGTAAAAAGGGAAAGCTCACGAAGGCACAAAGTCGTTCCCTAGCTTTATCAGTGTTGGATTTGTGTAGACGTATCGTTTGCTACGTTAGAAGCACAAAGTCTTCTTAGACGCAACAATTCTTCGAACAACATGAACGATTACAAGCACAAAGTCTTGTAGATCATCCAACAAAAGTGTCAAATAGCACGAACGATTACAAGCACAAAGTCTTGTAGATCCTTCGACAAGAGTATCCAAGAGTATGAATAATTACAAGCACAAAGTCTTGTACATCATTCAACCAGAACATGCAAGAGCATGAATGATTACAAGTGCAAAGTCTTGTAGATCATTCAACCAATGATAAGCAGAAATAACAAAGCAATCTAAATAATAGATGTAACACAAAGTTTACATAAACTACTTAGAGTCCTTCAGATTCTTCAAACTAATCACTACCAAATAAGATCAACTCACAAAAGTATCGAATCCAACGCAAAGTTTCACAAATTTGCTTCAAAAAGGGCAGCACTTCATTGCAAAACACTAAAGGATAATATTACAATGAAAATCCCTCACATTATATAGAAAGAGGGATGAGCAAAAGAAGGAAAGAGATTGAGAAAATCAGGGAAAGTTAGGTGAGCAATTTTAGGAGATCTCACCTAACTTTGACCAAAGTCAAAGTGTAATTTGTTTTGAAAATATTACATCTTTGGCCTTAGTGTAATTATAATTTACAAAATGACATTCAAAAATGTCGAGAAATATTTACAAGATGCATAATGGGATGCACTGGAAATGTCTAACAGTGGAGAATAGGGGGCTGCTTCACGTTTCTTTGCATTGGGCATGGAAGTCTTCAAATTTCCTCCTAGTCTCCTGCACGAACTTCTCATCTGGACCAACGTTGTAATCCACAATGCTGTGAATTCTCGTGATTGATCTCATGGCAGATGAGAGAACCTTCTTGCACCAATCAAGATGTGTCTTCAGGTTGTCCAATGTGAGCCTTGTATCACAAATGATGTTCAGCGAAGATTCTGAGAAGTCTGAACTGTCAATCAAATTTATGATGGCTTCCTTGAAGATCTGAGATATTTCTGTGGCCGGTAGGAAGATACGATTTTCGTCAAGAAGTTGACCAGGAAACTCTCTGATACTTTTTTCAAGAATGGTGCGATGCCCATCGACATCTTCCTATACTTGGTGAAGATCTTCTATGAGAGATTGAACCACTTAAATCCTGTGTTTCAGTGATTCTCTTACCTCTACGAACTTTTCTTTATCGGGAATTATCCCAACCTCCACCAATTTGCTGAGCTTTACCTGTTTCATTTCTGACCATGACAATAGGCATTTTTCCATGTCTCTACGCTCCTGGGAAAGTACACTCTTTTCTTTATCAAGCTCTGTGGTGAGCTTGGCCAACATGGTAGTTTTCTCATCCGCAGCCAAAATTATCTGAGATCCGTGTTTGATGATCTTTTCAACGAAATCATATAACACCCTACCTTTGGAGGCGAATTTCTCAGCTTTCTTGACAGTTGGGTCTTCAATACTTACCACTGTCAGCGGTTGTGCATTACTTGGAGAACCGGCAAGTCTCTTTACAACAGTGGCATAATGCTCTGCCCTCTGTTTGTACATGTTACAAGCTTGCTCTACTTTATCCAGCCTTCCTGCCAAGATATCCAAAGTGACTTGCGCATCGGCTTTTGCACCTTCGTTGGTAACCTTGCCAAGCTGGACCTTTGTTACTGTGTAGTCCTCCATATTGACATCACCTTCTTCATTTGGTGGTATGCCAATTTCAGCATACTTGTGGCCAGACTTATCAACATTCAGCCTCGAGTATACCTTTTCCTTTTTCTTCCCTTTGGCTTTTGGAAGAACTATCTCTTCGAGGTCGAGCTCCTCTAGAGAAATCATTTGCTTTTTGTGCTTTGACACTTGAGATATTAGCCAAGGAGGAAGAAAAGAAGTGTGAACTTTTGGATCTACTGTCAATTCGGTCGCCATTGCCACTTCTGAAGTTATTGTCACATCTGAACTTACCATTGGTATCGTGACAATTGGAGAAGTATTTGTCATCATTGCTCCTGTAGTTGACACATTGAGCTGATCACGTATTGACTCATTCATGAAATGATTGAATTCATTTTCAAAAGTGATATCATACGTTGGCGAAGACAAGCTAGGAATGGACGATGGTGGGCTTGACAGTATATCAACCGTATGGATGCTTGTCATTGAAGGAGTATCAAGCTGGGTTGATGTTGCAGGGATAGGGGATATCTCAACTGCTGGAATGCATGTGGTAGGAATAGGCGACAAGGGAACATGAGGTGGAGGAGTTCTTGAATCTGGAGGGGTATGAGGAACGTTTGAAGTCACAGGCGATGATGTTCTGGGAATTTCTTCAACTACATTCTCAGGAGAAGTAGTTATTTCTTGATCATGCCCGGGTTCCTATTGATCACCCTCTTGTCTCTCCGATTCTGGTTCACCTTCAAAGTCACCTTCAGATCCTTCTTCAGAATCTTCATCAGACTCTTGCCTGCTTTCAGAAACCTCTTCAGCATCGGAGTCTGCTTCTGCTGAATCTTCATCTTCAGCGGATTGGTCACTTGAAGTTCCTTCTTCATCGAAATCTATCTCTTCCAGATTAGGCTTTTTACCACCCTTAGAGTGAGATGGATGAGATTCTGTGATTTCTGTCTCTTGGACAACCAGAGTATCTTTCTTACCAACAGTGAACTTGATCCTAGGACCTCTTCGCGAAGAAGTGGGAACGGCCGCTGATTTGTTTTTGTCGCAAAGTTCTTGCTGTCGGCAAGCTTCTGCTTTGGACTCCTCTCCTTGTGAGTCTGTTCTGAAAGTTTTCATTGCATAACCATGTTTATGTAACCATTCTTCTATGTTGGTTAGGATTGGCCTCAACCTTTCTCTCATGCTGGTAACCTCTTTCCTAGACCATTGTATTGTAGGAAACGACCTTTTAGCAATGCCTTGCTCATCATAGACAGCATTCATGATATCACTTGGATCCTCAAAATCCTCTGGTAGGTCAGTGATACCAAGATCTCTGATTTGTTGAACTATCAATCTGCAATAGTCCATTTTGTGAATGGCTTCTTCATCTCTGCAATCTGCCCAGATGTCTTCAAAACAGTACCTGTGTTGGTGACCCTTTTACAACTTTTTTCTGACATCTCGGTAGTCAAAATCAAACCTATACCCGTAGGTTTTGATAGTCATGATTTGCATTTCAGCATAGAAAGAATTAGCTTTTTGTGCAGTTTGGATAGTATATCTGTCGATGGTCAGTGGGAACTTGAACCCATGCTTGTGGTTGCTTCTTCGTTCTTTCTGCACTGACATCAATTGTCTTCATGTTTCCATGAGAATCCACTTATCCGAAGGATAACGTGGTAGCATGTAGGGACAACCAGTGTAGCAGCCTACTCTCAAGTAAGTAAACGTTGGGAATTGGAGAAAAATGCATCCAACTTTACTTACCACCTTATAAGCCTCATCAGATACTCTTATTTTTTCCAAAGCTGGATCAAAATTGAAGAGTAAAGGCGCAAAGAAAGCATCAGTGACCCGTCTGAAATGATGAAAGCTCTCCTTTAGCTCCAACTGATAGAAATATCTGTACACAGGCACCATCATCTGATTCCCTTTTGTAGATAGACCTGGGAATTTCCTCATCACAGCTACTGCGTACACCAGGTAAGAAGTCATGTAGAACTTCAATGTAGAAGGAGCATTGATCAACTGCTCGTGTATCTCATCACTGATTTGTTTGCCCCAGTCAATATGCACCTTCTGCCTTCTTATGATCCTGATGTATTCATACATCCAATTGTGAAAAGTGGATGATTCTGGCAAGCCCTTCACCCTGCTTAGAAACGTGATCATATCCTTGACGTCATCTTTGAAATCACTTCTCAGGAGTCCTTTCGGCCATCTAGAAATAGATGATCTAGGCTTCTTGAGCCATTGAGTGTTTATCAACTGTTTAGCTTTATTGGGATTAGCATCAAAGATCTCCTGTGCTTTTGATATAGAGATGTCAATATATTTCTCCATATGAGGGACCTTGAAGACAATATCAAAGAAGTTGGGGTTGAGTCTTAGAATCTCATGCCCGGAAGAGTCGATCACACTTCTACTTTCTCTGATCTAATGAGACGCAACTTGAAGAACAAACTCGGTATTGTGCGCAGCTGTAGGGAACATCGCCACCAAGTGGAGGTTGCTATGTACAATCGCTCTCATTGAATCAAGAAGAGGCTTCGTCTCTGTTAGCTTTGTGAAGTCAACCAAGTCTTGATGACCAACTTTTGTATCTTTTATCTCTTCGACTTTGGAAAGCACCATAGTTTCCGGATAGACACCTTGATATTTGTACTTCATCTTGCCCTTTGCTTTCGAAGAAGAAGGAGGCTTGGTAGCAGTCATCAAAAGGAACTGGAACTCTGACCACTCTTGACTTGACGATCTTTGAAAGTAGACTGCAATCCGTTTAGCCAGAACAAACACCAATTGTTAGGAAACATGGGTAAGCGCAAAATGAGCACAAGGATGAGAAATCATGAAGCGGATGACAAGGCACGCAAAATGATGCACAAAGGTGGAAAAACGAGGCTCAGGAGTGCACTGGTCAAAAATGAAGCTTATCTGGGAAGGATTGAAGAAAGCCTGAAAAAAGTGTAAGGGCGCTAAAATTCAGTGCCCTTACATTTCTAAAAAATTGCTTTTGATGCAAGGGCACTAAATTTTAGCACCCTTACATCTTACAGTGTTAGGAAAAATTTCATCTTCTCAAAATGTCCTAGTGCCAAAATTCAGTGCTTCTGCTTTTTCTTGACAATTTTGAGATGCAGATGCAAGAGGGAATGGCGAGAGCGCTCATGCTTGGCAAAGGCAATTTGTTTGAATCATGAAAGCTTTTGAACTTGTTTCCATCCTATTACATATGCATTCAAAGGTTAAAGGAATTCTCTTTCACAATGATAGATCTTTTCAATCTTCACCAAAACGCATAGAGAGGGAGACAAAGAAATTTCAACACAAACACATTGGATAGATACAAGTTCTCAAAGAACATCGAGCATAGAGGAGAATGGGGAAAGAAACGCGAGGGAAGGGAAGGAAAGAAATGCGTAGGGTTAGAAAAGAAAAGAATGCGTAGGGAAAGAAAATGAAAATGGAGGAGAGAAAAATGCATTCAAAATAATGAGTGAGGGTTCCATTGCGTGAGAAGAAAAACGCAAATGGAGAAGAGAGGACGCGAAGAGAAACAAAAGAAACAAAAATAAAAACGCGAAAGAAAAGGAAACAAAAATGTGTGTTAATATTGAGCACATATAAATGAAAGAAGAAAAATGGTAAAGCAAAACGACTTACCAAAACCAAAACGTGAAGCTTGCTGAAGAAAGAATGGCGAAAATCTTCAAAAACGTGATTTACAGATGAGAAGCAAACTTGCACAGCAAGAGGAATAAAAGAACATAAAAATATAAACAACTAAAATGGCGAATTCATTCACTTAAGTGAAAATGAAAATTAAAAACCTAACTCAAGTCGAGCAATAAATTTAGGCATGAAAAGTGGCACGATTGACGAAAAATGTGAAAACATGAAGAAACGTGCCAGAACCATGAAAAAGTTTTAAGTGGCGAAGGAAAATGTAATGGTGCTAAAATTTAGCGCTATTACATTTTTTGGAAATTTCACTGCATGCAGGGGTGCTAAATTTTAGCGCCGTTGCATTTTCCAGACTTAGCCAATTTTGGCTTCAGGGCAGGAGTGCACTTTTTCAGTGTCACTGCATTTTTCGCAATTTGCTAAGTATGAACAGTGAAACTTCGCGAGAGATCTCGTTTCGAAGGTCTTCGCGAGGCGAACATGGGGGAATGCTTGAATTGACTATTCGAGGCTTGGGAATGCATTTTGAGGTGGCTTGAAAATCACTTCGTTATGCGTGCTTAAACTTCATGAATCCTAAGAAACGGACAAGTTTCGTAGGGGGTTATCTATGGAACGAGCGCTACTAGATTCCATGATAACAGCTGGCTCCTACTGGGGATCTTCCTTCGGTTGTTCTTTTGAAAAGAACGAAGGGAGAAAAAATCCAGAATTCAAGTGCCTTTATCCATCCATTGGGCTTGGAGTCAGGCGACGACGACGACGACAGAAACAAAACGCAAAGACTCAAAAGGACTTAAAAATAAAAAGTATTTACATACCAACGCCGACCTCTTTACTGCGTAAAGTGCTTGAGATGTTGCCCACTGTGAGGAAGGGCAAATGGCGTTCCATCTCCGTATGCTAACAAGAAACTATTTTCACCATGCAACTGATGTATTTGGAAAGGTCCTGTCCACAGTGAGTCAAATTTCCCGTGCATACCTTTTGGCTCTCTTCATTTGTCCCACAGGAGAACGAGGTCACCAACTCGAAATTCTCGAGACTTAGCCTTTTTGTCAAACAATTTTTTCACTTGATCCTGGTGTTCCGCAATGCAGTCAACCACCTGAACTTGATTCTCTTCCAATTCGGAGAGATACATGATGCGCTTGTCGACAGAATTGTCAAACGTCTCATCCTCAATGGCCTTAGCCAACTTGAGGTCTGGTAGTTCCAAAGTTATAGGAATCTCGGCATTCAATCCGTATAAGAGTTGAAAAGGAGACATGCTAATTGCTCGCTTCAGAGTTATTATGTCTGCCCACAAAGCATCAAACAAAGCCTTGTGCCACAAACGTTGATTCTCGTCCACCAGCTTGCGGATTATAGTTACCAGATTCTTGTTACTAGATTCTGCTTGACCATTACCCTGCGGATAATAGTAGGAAGAGTGTGACAAAGTTATAGCATGTTCAAAAAAAAACTCCATGATTTCACTTGATGAGAAAGTAGAAGCATTTTTCGCAACAATCTTGTTCGGCACATCGAACCTGGAAATAATATTTTCTTTTAAGAAATTGCACACTACTTCTAAAGTAGCACGCTTGGTAGGTATTGCTTCCCCCCATTTGGTGAAATAATCCATAGCAGTTAAAACGTAGATATGCCCGACACTTGATGATGGATTAACTGCACCTATGAAATCAATGCCCCATTGCTAGAAAGGTTCATCAATCACGACAGTTTTTAACAGCAAAGATACCAATTTTGGATGGCCGACAAACTGTTGGCACAATTCACACTTATGCACCCAAGAGTATGCGTCCTGAAAAAGTGTAGGCCAATAATACTTTGCTCTTAGGATTTTGTGAGTGGTTACTGGCGCTGAGAAATGTCCACCACATGCCAAATCATGATAAGATTTCAGCAACTTTTGTTGTTCTTTATCAACACACCTAAGAAATGTCCCATCCATCGCACGCTTATACAAGCCGCTATCCCACAAGACAAAACTAGCTGACTTCAGCTTGACGGTCCTTTTTTCTTTCGAAGTCAAGTGATTGGGACATCCTCTGTATGTCAGGAAGTGAGCGATGTTGGAATACCATTCATCGGTGGTGCTAATCAGTATGCAACCTAAAATGGTCACCTAGACTTTGGGCCCCATTTATTTAATTTGTCAACATCAACTTTTTGAATCAATGATTGTCACATTTTCAAATCAAATTTCTTAGTCAATTCATAGCTATTTCAAATGTTTCAATTTTCCCTAAGGTTTGAATGCTTCATTAATTTTATTTAATCAAAAGAAATAAATCCTTTTTAATAAATAAAATAATGTTATTTAATTGAAGTTAATATTACTTAAATAAAATGATGCTATTTAATTAAATCTATTTTTAATTAAATAATTTTATTTTATTTTATTAATATTCATTTCTAAATTACATAATCTTATTTTATTTTATTAAAAGAGATATTATCATCTTAAATTAAATAAAAAATAAATGAAATATCCTCTCAAGAATATCCTGTGATGAAAAAAAGGGAAACAAATCAGTTAAAAGGGAAATAAACTAAAAAAAGAATTCCAATCAAGATTTGTTTCTATTTTTCTATTTATCCCACATTGTTTCTGAATTTGCCTTCAATTCTACTTTTGCCTATAAAATGAGCCCTCTCATTCTCATTTCAAAAAAAAAAAAAGAATCACGAATTTTTACATCAGACTTATGCTGCAAATTTGAATTTTATCATTTGAGATTACATTAGTTTGATTATATAAGCATCTTATTTTTAGAGCATATAGTTTAATATTGCATTTTAGCTTAATCTTCATAGTAAATTAATTTGCAAAATAATTCATTTATGGCATTGCATGTAGATTAAGTTTCATTTCAATAAATTAGTTTGGTTTATTACATTTTACAGTCATTTAGATTAGTTTTCATTGTTGCATTGCAAGAACAGGATTCATGGAGATTGGCATTCTTGCTTCTCCTCTTTGAATCTCTCATTCTGAGATTGTATTCTTGGGGAGTAGGGTTAATCGAGGGCCACACTGCATCAGTCTCACTCTTGCGGATGAGAGTTGCAGATGATTCTTGAGGACTCATTATTGAGTACCCTTGCATGCAAGGATTCACAGAAGTATAACATATTTTCAGTTATACATTTTGGCGCCCACCGTTTTTTCGTTTTTAATTTAGTTTAGTTTTTAATTTAGTTTTTAATTCAGTTTTAATTCAGTTTTTAATTTAGTTTTTAATTCAGTTTTTAATTTTTAGTTTTTTTGTGTAGTTTTTAATTTCGTTTTTAGTTTTGATTCATTAATCCAGCTTCCACTCAGTTGCAGGAAAAACGATTTCTGGGTTTTGTAGCCAGGGTCAAAATCCGATCTGGGTATCTTTCAGTTTTTTGATTTCTTTCACAGATCTGAAGAAAATAGCTACACAAAAACTGTCGCGCGTCATTTTTCACCTGGCTAAAGGTTTAAAAAAAATTATTTTTTTCATCTTCTACTTGCTGGATCAAAAAACGATTTCTGGGTTTTATTTTTTGCTTCAAAAAATTTCTGGGTTTCTGTTTTTATCTACTCATTATAAACAGATTTTTCAGAAATAAAATTTGAAGATTTTTATACATGTTTTAATTTAGTTTTTAATTTTTAGTTTTTAATTTAGTTTAGTTTTAATTTTAATTTAGTTTTTAATCTTAATTTAGTTTAATTTTTAGTTAGTTTGGTTTAGACTTTAATTTAGATTTTTAAATTAGATACTTTTTTTAGTTTCTAAAATTCAAATTAGATTTTTTTAATTTAAAGTAGATTCTTTAACTTTGTTAATTTAAATTAGATTTTTTTACTTTAGATTTTTTAACTTTATTAATTTAAATTAGAATTATTAATTTAGATTAGATTTTTTTAATTTAGATTAGATTTTTTTAATTTTATTAATTTAGATTAGTTTTGTTTTAAATTTTTAGTTTAGTATTAGATTAATTTAGTTTAATTTTAGTTTTGTTAACTAATTCCTTTTAGATTAAATTTTGACTAGATTAAATTAGATTTTTTTAATTCTGGTTCTTCTAAATTCTTTTTTCACAACATAACAGTTTCTGCAGGACGCCAGTCAGAGAACTTGAAACACACTAACGGTTTGATTGCAGGACGCATGACAAAGACTTGAAAACAAACACTTACGCTTGTCAAAGATCCTATTTAAAAAAAATATTGTGTTTGTTTTCCTACTTTTCAATTCACATAGTCTAATTAGGGTTTCGTTAAAATTCTTAGGAGTTTCGATAGTGAGTAGGGAATTTGGCTCTTTGTTACATGGAGGTGATGACCATGGACAAATCCAGGCTCCTTATGATCTTACTAATATGACGAACTCTTAGGGAGCGGAGCAAGGTAGTGAAGCTTTAGCACTTTCACTTGTCAGGGGATTATGCTCTTCTCTCATTGAGAGAATCAGAAACCCAAAAGCGTGTGGATTTGGTGAAGTGAAACTAGCTCAGTGATTAAGGTTGTTTAGCATGTTTGGGTAAAGAGACGGGCTAGAGAAGTATGCTCTTCTCCTTTTGGGAGAATCAGAAAATCAGAAACCCGAATCCGAGCCATGTCCAGTGTCACCTTTAGAGGGCCTGCCGGAAGTTGAACCTCTGGGAACGACCCAAGTGAGTACACACCTATCGTCGGTGATTCCACCTCACTATAATAAAGAGCGTCTTGTTGAGTCTAAAGACTCCAAGACCATAGTAACTTCTTTTCCATGACTTGGACGATCATCATGGAAAAGCTCTGTTTATTGCACTGAGCGGCGCCGCTCGGAGCCCTGCTTGCAGGGGTGTGTGATTTTCAGTGTTGGTGTGGCTGCGAGGCCCAAGCTGCATGCTCCGGAGGCAGAAGGTTATTGTGAGCGAGCCAAGTAAAACCTCTTAGTTAGTTGCCTACCGAGTTCACCTCGAAGGAGTCATAATCTTTGCGCAAGGAGAGGGAAGAATCTCAGGTATGTTGATCATACCAATTCCCATCATAGGCATACACCGGGCGTTTGGAGGTGGTTGCGACAACTGGCCTAGCATACAGGGTAACCTTTGAGCATTACCTTTGTTGAGCCCTTGGAAACACCAAAACAAGCCCTCTAAGAAGTGACGCGTATGGTACAAGTATCTTTGCCCATAACAATGGGGCAAGAGTTTGACTTCTCACCATTTTCTTTGGTAGGGATAGCTATGTGTTTGTTTTGAGTCTTAAACATTGTCCAAACATCTTCAAACAAGACTCCCCCGATACTATCAAGTTGCTTTGTCCTTGATAGATCTGTTATTGACTACTTTTTGTATCACAACTTGTCTGATTGAAACCTATGTGCTTGATCAAAATCTGTGGATATACTTGCTTAATCTTTGCAAACAAACAACAAACTGAAATACTGAGTTCTTCGATTAGGTGACTTGTCCCAGTTTTAGAGACTTGTTCTGTATTTAGGGTTTATGTGTCCTTGACCTTTTGAATTAGTGATCCTTGATCTCATAAGCAATTTTGCTTGAGATTGGCAAATTAGGAATTGTTCCTGTCAAATAGATAAATTTTTAGACTCTTTAATAACACACTTGGAGAGTGTTGGTAGTCTCCTTGTCCACCCATTTTCATACAATTCAAACTCGGTACACTTTGTGTAAGTCATCCTCCTGATCCATATGTGCTAGGGTGTTCACCCAAGAATTGAGCACCTCTG
>VDFB02121778.1:0-24778 GCA_007258455.2 Sequoia sempervirens
AGCCTTTGGTAACTTTGTTTCTTAGGACACACAGGTAAACACAGAAAATGCAGCAAATTCACTATTCCTTCACACCAAAATTTGATTACAATGCAATCTTCCTGCTCTCTCCGAGCCACACCTCTACTTAGATGCCTTTGCCACATTTCAAGGGATGGTGATCGATCCCACATTCCTAATTTCAAGGGAATCCAATATAACTAAGTTGCATGCAATTCCACAATTGTTGTCATGCAACTTTTCAACAACATTGTGCAACTTATCACTATGTCATGATCCTAAATCTTAGGACCTCTAACACCTTGATCTCGAGCCAAAAACTCCCTTAACTATCTCTTGTCATCTTCTAACAATGACCATGTGGTTATAACACATTTAATACCCTACATTCCAAAATAAGTTGTCTAGAGCTAAATAAAGCAACATTTAACAACAATGATTAACTAATGATGACTTTAGTCCTAGTGACTAACTCACCACACACAACCAAGACCTTCTAAGGTCCAAAATAAACACTCTAATACCTTGACTTAGGTCCAAACTAAACACTCTAATACCCTGACTTGGCTAAGGTCAAGTACAAGCCAAAATTGATGACAAACAAACTAGAGTTTAGCCTAGGTGCTCTTGCACTAGTACACTTGTAGGATTAAATTTCCTGCAATCATCAGGATTTATTGGCACACAGACACAACCTGCAACATATGAAATAATGGATGACTACAAGTTAGTGAAATGGTCCTTAATATGTGACTGGCTTGCAAATTGATTGGTAGAAAATAAGGTTACAAATAGATCTACATGAAAAATTATGAGGACAATCTACTGTAATCATCAAAATAGATTAAAAATGCAAAGGAAAGAGTCGAGCTACATCTCTAGAGCCTAAAAGAAACACATGCAAGAAACATAAAAAAAAAAGAACAAACCAATTTTTGGATGAATACAAAATGTTGCCTTTAGCAAGTGATTCATATGCTTTCACACCTGACATAGGACATTAAGAAGATTTTAGTCTTCCTTTGTGAAATTAACTACTTACAGAATAAACCCAGAAACTAATATTATATACCTCCATGTCTAGCCGAGGGTAGGTATAAGAGAAAAAAATTCCTCAATGCAATGCCAAAAAATATGAATGTGTGTGTAGGTTTGTATTACTCAAAATATCATTTCACTACCTAAGGAAAAATACCAAAGCGATGTTTTAAATTTCAATCTTCACATAGGCTCCCTTATTGTTACACATGCATATACAAGCATTATTCGAGCTCTAAAATATTCAAATATTAAAGATTTAATTATCTATAAGATGGAAAGTTTTTGTTTAGACATAATCCATCATATTTTACATATCTTTATTCACTCCTAGCGCTTCAGATAAATTTGTGTAAATGAGACAAAAATGTGAATCTTTTATGACAAAGAAAATTCTTAAAAGGAGGGGGGAGAGAGCAAAGGGTAGGGGGCAAGAGAATGTTTGAATGTATAGCAAAGTATAACATTTTGATCATTATCACAATGAAACAAATCTTAAGTTTGAAGCATTAATATCATTTACAACATTTATGATCAAGAATGAATGTAAGTAGAGAAACTTTTGCATACCTACATATGGTACAAAATTTCATGGTTAAGTGGAAGCCTCCCATCAAAAACAAGATCCAAATATCTGTGTATCTATCTCAATTGAGCCTCTAAACCCTTTAGAGTTGTCAATTTTTCCACTAACCTGCTATGCACAAAAGTCAAATTTTAGAGTTATGTCACCACTAAAAATAGAAGAAACGGAGCTTTGAAACCAAATCCACACACAACACAATGTGGTATTCATACAAATCCATACAACCAAACTAAACTCAGAACATTGGAATGGAAACAACTTTAAATTGTGATGCAGAGCATGGATTCAGGGTATAAAGAATCATTTTTTTTGCCACCATAGTGAAAAGTTAGCACTTTCTTTTATCTTTGCATATTGGTTTGATGCTTCAAATGATGCATTTCTTATATTGAAAAGTGCATTACCTTATTGAGTTTCTCTTTGTTTCAAGAATAGTTTAATATTCTCTACTTAACAAGGCCAACCACGTGATGGTGGAAGCTCATTTGGCCCCTCCCCGCCTCGCATCACTCTCAATTCCCCATACCCAATCATATAACATTAATCATTCATTCATCCATTAATAATATATAACATTTATTCATCCATTAATAACATATAACATTCATTCATTAACATATAACATTAATTAATTAACATATTCACATTCATTCATTAAGATATAATATTCATTCTTTCAGTTTTTACATATTATCAAAAATATGGTTGTCATGATATGATTACAATCACTTTTTCTTTTTCTTTTTTAAAGATAATTTTTTTTGAAGTGGAGTATCATTTTATAAATCATTTGTTCCCCCTTTAGTTGTTTTTCCCTCTTCTCGTGATCTTAATTTATGCCTAGTCGTATGCTCATGAAGTGGACACCGCTCCAGGGGGGTTTGCTGCAATTACAAAGAAATGTTAAACTGATATATTTTATTATTATTGTTGCAAATATTTCATTAATTAAAAGAACATTAAAGTGGTTCTTTTTACCTGATGGGTCCACATAATGTTCCTAAACTTCTGTTATAGACTCATGCTCAACATGTTGAACACCCTCTAAATCTTAATCTACAGTTGAAACATGAAAGGTTACATTAATTAATACACCAATTGAAATTAAATATGTTTAAGAGAACATGAGAGTGGTCCTCTTTACATGATGGGGCCACATCATGTTCTTGATCTTCTCTAGGCTGATCATGCTCAACACGTTGATCACAATCTACATGCTCTAAAGTTGAAACATGAAAGGTTACATTAATTAATACACCAATTGCAATTAAATATGTTTAAAAGAACTTTAGAGTGGTCCTCTTTACTTGATGGGGCCACATCATGTTCCTGATCTTCTCTAGCCTGATCATGCTCAACACGTTGATCATGCTCTACATGCTCTAAAGTTGAAACACAAAAGGTTACATTAATTAATACACCAATTGTAATTAAATATGTTTAAAAGAGCTTTAGAGTGGTCCTCTTTACCTAATGGGGCCATATCATGTTCCTAATCTTCTCTAGCCTAATCATGCTCAACATGTTGATCACACTCTACATGTTCTAAAGTATTAGGATGCACACCATGACCTTCATCTGTAGGTTGTGCTCCACCCTCACTAGGTTGCATTCCACCCTCACTAGGTTGCATTCCAATGTCATGTGCATTATTATCATTGCTTGAATGTTTAAAACAAATAGGCATGTAATTACTTTATGGTGGAAATTAATATTGAATAGATTGCACAAGTATTCAATTTTAAATAAACTTTATTGAGTTTATTTACCTGCGTGTCGAGATACAGTGGAAGGTGTGTTTGCCAGTCAAGACTCTTAGGCATTGACCATGACTCCATAGCCTTCTTTGAAGGAAATCTTTAGGTCATCTTACGTAGGAACTCGTTGAATTCAAATCCTACATTTTTGCATAAGATCATGAATTTTGCTTCTATGGTGTGATAAAACAAAAAATTAATTTATTATTTGGATACAATATTTCATTTATTGATACTTACAATTTGTGCGGATAATTTCATATAACCACCAGAGCCAAGTTTGTGCTTCTTGTGTTTTTCTAGTCTTGCCTTTGTTGCCTTCGATGTGTTAGGCAACCTATGAAAAGTTTTAAATACATTAGATTATGTAAAAAGAAAGAGTAATCAATATATAATTACATTGTTGATAGTATCACATACCTTCCTTGGCCTAGTGGTGTCTTTCCTTTTTTCTTTTCAGCCTTCTCCTTTCCATCTGACACCAAGTCCTTCCACTCCCTCTCTAGAATCATGGGGGGACACTCGTACTTTTTGTTCTTCTCTAAATGTGACCTATATTGGTTCCTCACATACTTTACATAGGTACCAACTTTCTTAAGGACCTTGGTTCAGTTGAATATTTTATCACCGAAGAGCACAACTAAATGGTTAATTAGCTCATCTTTTAAATCTTGATTTTGGGCATTCCATCGTGTATGTATGGTGGGTCCAAAGAGCTCCAATGTAATATCACTTAGATGTTTATAAAATACATCATTTCCTGCAAAATGATCATGGCATCAATAGTCTAAAAAGAGCGATCAATAAGTAAATTTCAATTGGATTATATATAATAATAATAAAATATTTTAAAGTACCTAGAACCTACTCTATCTTTATGAGAACAAAATCCTCGGTCAGCACAAATGTGACCGAAAATGTTCTTGTACTAGTTGTATACCCTGAAATTTATCCTACTCTAAATGTGCAAAACAACTTAAAAATGTGAATGGTAAAAGACCAAGGACACCTCAAGATTAGCCAAAAGAGTGATAAGCAATAAGGAAAATGGACAAAATAAGACACAAATGATTTCACCTTCCTTGCTATTGATATCTCTTTGATTGGCCCTTGCTTGGAATGATTTGTGTGCTCTTTAGATGATTGCTTGAGTGACTAAATGCAAGATTAGATGTGCAAGATGATTAAAAGAGATGGCTAAATGATGGCAAAGGATTGAGGATGCAAATTAACAGCATGTAGTTATAAAAATACCAAGTGTTGAAAATGCCCTTGAGGAGGGGGTATTTATAGGAGAATTTGAATTCTCTAGAGAATTCAACGGTCAAAATACATCCACCAAAGCCAAGATGAAGGGCTATGGTGGGTTGAGAACCCACAAGCCCTCACATCTTGACATGTGGAGGGTGAAGTGGACAAGAGGATATGAGGTGTAAGTGAGGTGTCAAGAAGGTACATGAGGTGGAAAAGGACATGCACCTTGGGAGTGAGGGAGATTTCTTCAAAAAGGGATTCCTTGTCCCCAAGTGGGAGTGAAAGGGACATTTGAGGAATTTTGAATTCCTCAAAAATCTACATGGGAAAAGGAAAGGTGGTTGGGGATATAAATGTGAATTAAAAATTCACATTCCTAGGATGATCTAGAGGGTAAAAGGTGGGCTCCAAAAAGGTGGGACTTGGTCACATGTGGAGATTGTGACAAGTCCAAGGTTCTAGAAGTCTTGGGAGAATAGAATGTGAATTAAAAATTCACATATAAAGGAGGGGAATTTAGGACAAATAAATGTGAATTAAAAATTCACATGGGAAAGGGGCAATGCCAAAAGAAGGTAAATGCAAAGGTTGACTAAAAAGTGGTGTTAAATTTAGCTAATGACTTTGGTTAAGGTTGTGCAAACATTGGATTAGGCTAATTAATGGAAGATTAGAGGCAAGTGGAAATGTAGGAGGATGTGACATTAATCTTGATTAAGATGATGCACATTATAATCATGAATTAATTAAATTAATTCAGATTAGGGCAAGGTTATGGAGGATGTGACAAGTGAAGAATTTTTGGAATTGATTTTTAATGAAAAATCAATTTAATCTTGATTAGAGGCAAGTGGCAAATGTAGGAGGATGTGACATTAATCTTGATTAAGATGATGCACATCATAATCATGAATTAATTAAGTGTAATTCAGATTAGGGCAAGGTTATGGAGGATGTGACAAGTGAAGAATTTTTTAATTTTTTTTTGTCCTTTTTTGATTTTTGATTTTTGAATTTTTGAATTTTTGATTTTTTGAATTTTTGAATTTTTGATTTTTTTGAATTTTTTGAATTTTTGAATTTTTGATAGGGTAGATCAAGTGGACTTAAGCGTAGAAGCTTTTCAGATGGAGAATATTGACAGGTTCGCCAAGGGGATCTCCTTCCAGAGTAGTCAACCTGTAGACTCCAGATCCATATTTGGCAGTTATGATATACGACCCTAGCCAGTTTGCCTCAAATTTTCCTTTCTTGTCACGGTCCAATTGAGTGTGTTGGTTTTCTTTGAGGACAAGCTCACCAACTTGGAATTGTCTAGGGCGGACCTTTTTATTGTAATGATGCTTGAGGTGATTCTGGTATGCTTGTAGGTGATCATAGGCTCGTATTCTCCGTTCATCCAGTAACTTGAGCTGTGCGAGCCGTGCAACGCGAGCATCTTCGTCGTTGATAAGGTTCTTCAGAGAAATTCTCAATGAGGGGAGTTCAACCTCGATTGGCAAGACGGCTTCAGCACCGTATACTAAAGAGTAAGGGGTGGCACCTGTTGGGGTGCGGATGGATGTACGGTATGCCCAGAGGGCGGGATGAATGTGAAGGTGCCAATCTCGTCCAGTGTTATTGACAACATTTTTGAGGATGCGGATGAGGGTCTTGTTGGTTGCTTCTGCCTGACCATTACCCTGAGGTTAATAAGGCGTCGACCAACGATGCTGAATATGGAAGGTGTCGCAAAGGTGTTTCATGGCTTGGTTTTTAAATGATTTTCCGTTATCAGAAATGATGGTGGATGGGATACCATATCTGCAGAGAATATGGTAGAGGATGAATTTGGAAATCTGAGTACTAGTGATTTGTGAGAGTGGCATTGCTTCCACCCATTTGGTGAAGTACTCAGTTGCAGTGATGATGAATGTATGGTCGTCGGACAATGGTGGGTGAATCTTGCCAATCAAGTTGAAACCCCATTGAGAAAATGGTCAGGGTGCTAGGAGAGGCTGAAGATCTTGTGCTGGAGCGTGGATCAAATCCGCATGCTGTTGGCATGGAAGGACATTTCTTCACAAATTCGCAAGCATCGTGTTCCAGTGTAGGCCAATAATATCCAGCCCGTAAGATCCTTTTGGCCAGAGCCATACCATTTGAGTGAGCCCCACAAATACCACCACATACTTCCGTTAATACCGTTTGGGCCTCGGTCTCATTCAGACATCTCAGGAGGATTCCATCATACCCACGACGATAAAGTGTATCACCAATGATGATGTATCGGGAGGAACGATGGATAAAGGATTTACGTTGGTTGCGTGTAAGTTCTGGGGGTATGGTATTGTCACGGAGGTAAGTATATATGTCTTGGTATCACGGGGAGGCAGGACCTACAATATCGCACACCATGTCAGTCTCAGGAACATCATATGCAGGGATTAAGAGTTGTTCAACAAGAAACTCACACTCTGTTCGATCCTTGGGCATGTCAATCAAAGAACCAATAGTGGCCATGGCATCTGCTGCTTTGTTCTACACCTGAGGGATTTGGTAAAACTGTATGGAGGTGAAATATTTTTTGAAATCATCCACCATGCGTTTATAGGGTAACAGTTTATCATCCTTTGTGAGGAATTCATCATTAACTTGTCTGATAACTAGCAAGGAATCCCCAAAGACTTTCAAATGTGTTATGTGCCACTGTTTTGCGATTCTAAGGCTAGTGAGGAGAGCTTCATATTCTGCCATATTGTTGGTATAGGGAAACGCTATCCTGAACGACTTTGGGATGTAGTCACCTTGAGGAGTGACTAATAGAATTCCTACCCCCGATCCATTATGAGTGTAGGATCCATCGAAGTATAATGTCCAAGTTGGCGCTTCTGTCACTGTGTAGATTTCTTCGTCCGGGAATTCAGTGTCTAAGGGGTAAGCATCTATCAATGGTGCTTCGGCCAATTGATCAGCAATAACTTGTCCTTTTATGGCTTTGCGCTCTACATACTGTATGTCAAATTCACTAAGAAGCATGACCCATTTGGCCATGCAGCCAGTCAAAGTGGTTCTAGATAACAGATACTTCAAGGGATCAATTTTAGCAATTAACTTGACTAGGTGACTGAGCATGTAATGGCGGAGTTTCTATGTACTGAAAACCAATGCTAGGCAAGCTTTTTCCATAGGGGAGTAATTTAACTCATAGCCAACTAGTGTTCGGCTGATGTAGTAAATTTCCCTCTCTTTGAATGACTCATCATGTTGTGCCAATAATGCCCCCAGTGTGACAGAGGTAGCAGAGATATAGAGCAGGAGGGGTTTCCCTGGGATAGGTGGCATCAAAATCGGTGGATGAGCTAAGTATTCCTTGATTTTATCAAAACCCATTTGACACTGTGGGGTCCATCGGAAAGTGGAATCTTTCTTTAAAAGATGGGTAAATGGCTAGCATTTGTCTGTGAGCTGGGCTATGAACCGACGAATGGATTACATCTTTCCCTGGAGGATTCTCAACTGCTTTAGATTGCGTGGAGGTGGCATGTCCAGAATAGCCTTTACCTTGGCAGGATCAACTTCAATACCTTTGCGAGAGACTATGAAACCCAACAATTTCCCTGACGTGACCCCAAAGACACACTTTTTCGGATTCAGCCGCAACTTATAATGCTCCAATCGCTCAAATATCTTCTTCAGGATGGTGGGATGTTCTGCTCATGTTTTGGACTTCCCTAATAGGTCATCGACATAGTCTTCCATGATGATATGGATGAGGTCATGGAAGATAATCGTCATGGCTCTTTGATACGTTGCCCCCACGTTTTTGAGACTGAAGGGCATAACATTGTAACAGAAGGTGCCCCAAGGAGTTGTGAAGGCAGTTTTGTGTTGGTCTTCAGGTGCAATTCGGATCTGGTTATAACCGGAGAAGCCATCCATAAGGGACAACATCTCATGTCCTACTGTTAGGTCGACCAACATGTCAATATTAGGAAGAGGGAAATCATCTTTTGGGCAGGCTTTGTTGAGATCCCTGAAATCCGTACAGACATGAATGTCTCCATTGGGTTTGGAAACTGGAACTATATTGGAGATCCATTCGGAGTAATCAATTGGTCTGATAAAACCCACGTCCAGTAACTTCTCCAATTCCTTCTTAACTAACAATGCGACTTGCGGATGCATCTTACGAAGTTTTTGCTTAACAGGCTTAGCGTCTGGGCGAATGTCCAAGTGGTGAACCACTAAAGCAAGGTCTAAGCCTGGCATATCTGAGTATGACCAGGCAAAGTTGATGATTCCTTCTCGGAGTAGCTGCACAAAGATCGGATACTCTTGTTCGGAGAGTGACTTGGCTACATAGGTGATCTTCGGACTTTTAGTAGTTCCCAAATTATCTTCTTGCATCTCTTCGATTAGGATAGATGATCTAGAAAATAGCTGAGTTCCCATAAGGGGAAGATGAACATCTCCATCTTCCGGCGCCTCTTCAAGGTTTTCGCCTTCAGATGCGTCCTTTATTTTTACTTTTTCTAGGTCAGGAAGTGCCTCAGGGAGGTTTTCACTAGATGACCTCTTTTTATTTTTCTTATTTTTATTTTTGCGACTGGAGTGTTCATCCTCCCCCAATCCCATAAGGTTGACGTACGTGTCTGCAGACATACTGACAGGTGTGGTGTTATGTAGGTCCCAATCAATGAGTTCAGGGTGACGAAGGGATAGGCTGATGGTACAAAAGGATAGGCATTCGAACATGGACGATAAGTCAGTGTGATCGACATCATTGTACGCATGTATGATGGATTCCTCCTTGGGTATGTCTGCCAATGAGCCCTCGTCCATGGTGATACTATGAGAAGTATTAGATGATATTGCGGGGCTTTTCTGCTTGCTGTCATACCCAATTCCTACCTTCTTTGGTAACTGTGGTGTATCAATGGGTTGCAATCGCCCGTGTTCCTCTTTACCTAGGCCTCTACCTTGGTAATTATGTTTTTCCACGAACTTTGTTGGCCAAGGATACTTTTCCTGAAAATATTTCTTTAGAGGAGTTTCTGGTTCGGGCTCTTCTCGGTAGACCCATTGGCTTATGTCTTCCTCTGGCACATCGACCTTGACACTCGGAGATCTGAAAGTGGTAGTGGGAATGTTTTTACCGCTGAAGGTGATGATCTTGTCTTCCTTTTGTGTAGCACGTGAAGGTTGATCATACTCATGTGGTGACGGTGGCATGGTGGCTACATTGAGGGCCGTATGCATCTCATACTCACCACACCCTTTGTCAATGATCTGGACTCTAGTGACTGAAGGATTAGTGGTGGAGGATGGAGTGGTGAGCACGGTGGATGATGGATTGGAGGATGACGACTGGGATGCCCCCATTTTGATCCCAGGACAATAATGTAAATGGGGAAAAGATGCTTCTAAAGCTCGACAATACTCAAACGGTTGGGGGTCGGCATAGATGGTGACCTCCTGTCCGTTGACTGGGAATTTGAGGCATTGATGGTACGTGGATGGGACGGCTTGCATAGCATGGAGCCATGGGCGGCCAAGGAGGAGATTATACGGTAAGTCCAAATCAAGGACATGACAAGTAATATATTGGAGCACAGGTCCCACTTGGATAGGAAGACTGATGATTCCTTCTGAATTTCTCTCTGCATTGTCATAAGCTTTGATTGTAATTATCTGGTTGCTTAAGTCCGCTTGAGTATACCCTACTTGTTTTATGAATTTCAAAGTACATAAATTGAGGGCAGAGCCATTATCTACCAAGACCCTTTTTATTTTATGACAGGAAACTATGACTTCAATATGTAGGGGGCAGTTATGATTGACATCGATGTTTGGCATATCATCTTGGCTGAAATGGAGGTGATGAGACAAAGCCAAGTGTCCCACCAAAGCTTGGAATTGTGTGGGGTCGATGTCATTTGGGACATGGGTCTCCTGCAAGGCTTTATTGAGGATTTCTTGATGTACCGGGGAAGACTTAAGCAAATCCAAAATGGAGATATGAGCGGGGGTCTTCCTTAGGTGATCAAGGATGTTATATTGAGAGTTGACAGGAGTGGGTTGGATGGGTGCAGAGGCTGCAGGGACGGTGATGTGGGCTCGTCGTGTAGTCACAGCACATTGAGGATCTTTGGCTTTAACGTGTATCATGGATACTCGGGGTTCCACATGCTCAATATAATGAATAACACCTTCATAATTGAAGGGCACATTCTTGTAATTCACATTATTTGTGTTGTTGTTTTGGGGATTGTTGTTGGAGGTACTAGGGCCTTGACCATGGTTTGTGAAGGCATTTTGATAGATTTGCAGTTGAGCATTGGACGACGAAGGTTGACTAGGGTCAACCTTGATATCTCCTTGATCAATGAGATCTTGGACATAATTTTTTAAACCCTGACACTTATTCAAGGAGTGTCCCTTGATTTTATGAAAGTCACAATACTCATTATCTTTAAACCATGTCGGCTTGGGTTTGGACTCATCGAATGGTTTGGTGATAGGGTATGCGATGGGGTAATTGATTTGTAACAATTTATTAAAAACAACACTTAAGGGTTCACCCAATTGGTCATATTGACGTTTGGTGTTCCCCTGACTTTTTTGGTTTGACTGTTGAGGGGGGCAAGGTGCCCCCTGGGGTACCAATATGGTGTTGGGTACAGACTATTGTTGCCTTTGGGATGCATTAGCCACTTGGACATGTTTGGTGTCTGTCACTCCGTCATTCACCGCATTTTTGTTCTTATTCCAGAATCGTGGTTTATCTCCAAATGACCTTTCTTTATCATGACTGTGTATTTTGATGTGTCCTTTGGCAATGAGGGCACGTTCAAGGATAGGTCCCTTTTCCACTATCTCTGTGAAAGTGGTGACATAATGTAGTCTAAAATTTTGGGCCATGTCGGGATGAGAATTTTCCACGAAAAGGGTGACCATGTCTTTTTCTTTCAGAGGATTTTTCATTCGACTAGCTAATGCACGCCACCGTTGGAGGTAGCTGGTAAAGGTTTCTCCATCACGTTGTTTCTCTTTCAGGAGATCTAAGGTGTTTGTATCCTTCTGCAAGTTAAAAGAGAAGTAGGATACAAACTGTTCTGATAAGTCTGCAAAAGTTTTTATGGACCCCTTTTCGAGAGTCATGAACCAATCCAAGGCATGGCTTGCTAGGCTTCGTGGAAACAAGCGCAAGAGATAGTTATCACTATACATGACTTCTTGACACTATGAATAAAACTCCTACAAATGAGCCTTAGGGTCTTTGTCTCCCTTGTATTTGTCAAATTTTGGAATCTCGAAATGTTTAGGAAATGGGACCAATGAGATGGAGGGATCAAACGGATATGGGCATATATCTTCAAATTTGAATGATTGTTTTGTACCCCCGGCTTGAAGATCCTTAAGTGCGGATTTGATTTCCAACAAATCTGAGCTAGCTGGTGGTGGGTTGGAGGGATATTGATGATAGAAAGATGAGGGATCTTGCTGAAAGGGTGTCGGGTTATTGAAATACGGGTTTGGATGATTGGATGATGACATGGCTTGCTGGTAAGATGGGGGATTTTGTTGATATGGGGGTTGTTGTTGTGGGGCATAATATGAATTTGTTTGGTAAATGTGTGGGGTAGGTTGTTGAGGAACTTGGACAGGACGTTGCATGTTGGTTTGTTGGTATTGAGGGTATTGTTGTGATTGTGGGAAGGTTGCACAAAGTGGTTGTTGGGGAAATTGTTGTTGGTTGTGATAGTAGTAGTGTTGGGGAGGTTGTTGTTGTAGCATCGAGTGTTGTATGGACTGAGGTGGGATATTGTGTTGTGGTTGAGCCTTGGGACATAAAAGGGATGCAAGAAAGGGAGATATGGTTTGGGCAGTAGGTTGAGATGGATTGCCTTGTGATTGGTAGGATGGTTTTTGTGAAGAGGCCAAAGTATTGTGTATAGGTTGTTGTGGATGAGATGGTGGAGGTAGCGTAGAAGTGTTTTGTAAAGGGGTTGTTGGGTTCCGCTCAGAATGTTTAGCTGGGGCGTGCCTTGTGGGGGTAATTGAGGCGGAATGGTAGATTGGTGAACCTATTGAGGTGGTATGTTGGTGGTCCTGGGGGGTGGAAGCGGTGTGGCAAAGGAGGTGCCCCCAATGTTGACTGGAGGTTGGTTGGAAGGAAGGGGTGTTGTTAACGTTAATGGAGAAGGTTGTGGAACACTTTGTGGCATGCCATAAACAAGAGGATTATTGGGATCAGGCACTTGAGGTCCACCTATAGTTGAGGTCAAAGCGTGAGGGGGATAATTAACCTGATAAAGAACGGCATTGCCAAATTTAGGTTGGTGCCAACCCTCGACTGGAGGAACATTGGAGAAGTATGAACCTTCGGGTGCATTTTGGGACTCTTGGAGTACGTTAGATGGGGTACCCCTATATGTGGATAAGTCAACATTGGAGGGGGGTTTAACACCCTTCTCAATTAGGTGGGCCAATATTTCTTCCCCATGTTTCTCAAGCAAACGGTCAGTCATTTGCACATTGGCGGGATTACTAAAATGTTCCTCAAGTGTGAGTTTAGGTTGATTAACCATACTCTCTTCTCCATGTGGCGAGTTATTCTGATTCTCAGTGTTGGAGTGCGATGAAGTACCATTATGGGGATCGTGAGTGATGTTGGTACCCTTGTTAGGATCTGATGAGATGTTGACTGTGTTTTTGGGATCTTGAGGGTTGTTTGATTGGGCGTTTTGAGCTTGACGGTTGGCCATTTTTTTTTCCTGTGAACGGGTCTGAACAGGCATGCAAATGCGGGATAAGTAGATTAATGCCTTTGCCAAATGATTTGGTTGTAATTGGATAAGGTGTGATTTGGATGGGGTTTGGATTTGATTGGATTGAGTTTGATTTGGATTGGATTTGGATTTGGTTGGATTGGTTTTGGATTTAATTGGATTGGATTGGATTGAATTAGATTTGATTGGATTGGATTGGATTGGATTAGGATTGGATTGGATTTGATTTGGATTGGATTGGATTTGGATTCGATTGGATTAGGATTGGATTAGATTGGATTGGATTTGGATTGGATTGGATTTGGATTGGATTGGATTTGGATTGGATTGGATTCGATTGGATTGGATTTGATTGGATTGGATTAGATTGGATTGGATTAGAGTAGGATTGGATTGGATTGGATTTGATTGGATTGGATTTGATTTGATTTGAATTGGATTGGATTAGGATTGGATTGGATTTGGATTTGATTGGATTGGATTGGATTTGATTTGGATTGGATTGGATTTGGATTGGATTGGATTAGATTCGATTTGGATTGGATTGGATTTGATTGGATTGGATTCAATTTGGATTGGATTGGATTTGATTTGGATTGGATTGGATTTGGATTGGATTGGATTAGGATTGGATTGGATTTGGATTGGATTGGATTGGTTTGGTTTGGATTGGATTTGATTGGATTGGATTGGATTGGATTTGGATTGGATGATGAAAGATGTGAGAGAGAGACCTTAAGCTTGATCACGTGAGATTACCCTTAGTGACCCTAGAGCTTTGATTGATTAAGAGGATGATTACGACACCAAATCCACCTTAAGAGAGGAATGGATTGATTGGGACGAGAATGATAACTTACAACACTGAATTCACCTCAAGACGGAAGCGAATTGATTGGGGTTGAAGTTAAAGACTAATAATCAACTTCAAGTGCTATAATCAATTTGGGTAACCACTTTGTAATACAAGGTTAGGACGGTTTGGCTATGGGTGGTGTTTGGCAATGTGAAAGGGTAGAGTTGTGATGTTTGTTAGGTGAGGGTATGGACTTGTGAATGGAAAATTAAAATGCAAAAGGTGGATTAAAAATGATTTGTGGAGAATGAATGGGATTTATAATGGTTAACGAAGATTTGGAACGATAGAATGGAGGTTCAAATGGATCAAATGGAGGTTTCAGGAGGCTTGGAATGACAAAACGGAGGCTTAGGATAATGAGATAATGGTTGGGAATGATTAAATGATGGTTTAGAGGCTAAACAGATCCAAATGGGGCAATTTCGGGTGCTCAGGAGGGCAAATTCGCCCCTCTACAGCAAAGATCAGGGCGTTGACAGCAAAATCAGGGGCATAGACAGCTTTTTGCAGTAAATTAGGGGCGCTGCCACCTTTCTGCAGTGAAATCAGGGGCGTTGCCACCTTTCTGCAGTGAGATCAGGGGCGCTGCCACCTTTCTGCAGTAAGGCAGTGTTTGGTTTTGATGGCAATGACTATGACAAGGACGCAAAATGATAAAGTAAGGCCAAAGTACCAAAAATTTGATAGATTTTTCACAAGGAAACACTTCAAACAAGCACAATCCTATGATTAATATTAAGGGTATGGCAAGGAAAAGTCTTAATCTAGGATGCACAAGGCTTCTAGGGAGTCCTCGATATACTCTTAGTACGTCAGGCACAACTGTGAACACCAGTCCGTCACAAGCGTGAGTTGGGAACCCCAGCGAGATATTGAAAGGCTCAGACCAACTCTTCACGTCTATCTAGGTATCACCCTAGCTTCGACGCTCTGCCAATTACGACGCGATTGGATTTGGGTACAACTTTCGTTCTCCCCCCTTTATATACCCCGCTGGTACGCGTGGTTGGAATCGTCCCTTGGGGTGATGAAATCTCCAAGCAGGTCCCACTAAAAAGAAGACACTAACCGTTTCTAACTACTCCCCAGGCTCACACAAAGTGCAAGGGGAAAGTGAAAACAAATCAATGCCCCCTTAGGTAACACAAAAATAAACAATCGCAGTGAGCAATGAAGTTTGTTCCCCCTAATTAGACTATGTTTTAAAACAATAAGGATAATTTTTTGTAGATCTAATCAAATGGATGGCCCTGCAAACAAATGTTAGTTGTCTTCTTCTTCGCTCTTGATCAATAACGCCTTAATAGGCTGCAAAACGTTAGTGAAAAACAACAATATTCTTGCCAAGACAATGTTAGAGAGTTATCACGTGAAAACAGCAAAAAACTAGAGCAAAAAACGAAGCCAAAATGCCTATTTTACCTTCCAAACTGTGCTGTTTTGGGGCGCTGCCGCCTTTCTACGGGGGCGCTGCCACCTTTCTGCGAGGGCGCTGCCGCCTTTCTGCAACAAACTTTGTCATATTTAAAAAAAAAAAGGGAAAGTTGTGCCCCTCCCACTGCAAGAAAAAGTGTTAGTAAAATCTTCTAAATATATCCTTAATTGCAGCAAACGTGTTAGAAAGAATAAAACTTTCAGGTGTGGGGCGCTGCCACCTTTCTAAAGTGGCCAAGAGGGCGTTGTCTCCTTTTTGCAGGGGTGCTACCGCCTTTCTGCAGGCTTTTCCTGCAAAATTCTTAACCAAAAGGGACGTTAAATGCAAGAACCCGTTTGTGGGTCCCACCGGGCGTGCCAGAAATGTATACCTTGGAATTTATCCTACTCTAAATGTACAAAACAACTTTAAAATGTGAATAGTAAAAGACCAAGGACACCTCAAGATTAGCCAAAAGAGTGATAAGCAATAAGGAAAATGGACAAAATAAGACACAAACGATTTCACCTTCCTTGTTGTTGATATCTCTTTGATTGGCCCTTGCTTGGAATGATTTGTGTGCTCCTTAGATGATTGCTTGAGTGACTAAATGCAAGATTAGATGTGCAAGATGATTAAAAGAGATGGCTAAATGATGGCAAAGGATTGAGGATGCAAATTAACAGCATGTAGTTATGAAAATACCAAGTGTTGAAAATGCCCTTGAGGAGGGGGTATTTATAGGAGAATTTGAATTTTCTAGATAATTCAACGGTCAAGATACATCCACCAAAGCCAAGATGAAGGGCTATGGTGGGTTGAGAACCCACAAGCCCTCACATCTTGACATGTGGAGGGTGAAGTGGACAAGAGGATATGAGGTGTAAGTGAGGTGTCAAGAAGGTACATGAGGTGGAAAAAGGACATGCACCTTGGGGAGTGAGGAGATTTGCTCAAAAAGGGATTCCTTGTCCCCAAGTGGGAGTGAAAGGGACATTTGAGGAATTTTGGAATTCCTCAAAAATCTACATAGGAAAAGGAATGGTGGTTGGGGATATAAATGTGAATTAAAAATTCACATTCTTAGGATGATCTAGAGGGTAAAAGGTGGGCTCCAAAAAGGTGGGACTTGGTCACATGTGGAGATTGTGACAAGTCCAAAGTTCTAGAAGTCTTGGGAGAATGGAATGTGAATTAAAAATTCACATATAAAGGAGGGGAATCTAGGACAAATAAATGTGAATTAAAAATTCACATGGAAAAGGGGGGCAATGCCAAAAGAAGGTAAATGCAAAGGTTGACTAAAAAGTGGTGTTAAATTTAACTAATGACCTTGGTTAAGGTTGTGCAAACATTGGATTAGGCTAATTAATGGAAGATTAGAGGCAAGTGGCAAATGTAGGAGGATATGACATTAATCTTGATTAAGATGATGCACATCATAATCATGAATTAATTAAATTAATTCAGATTAGGGCAAGGTTATGGAGGATGTGACAAGTGAAGAATTTTAAATTGATTTTTAATCAAAAAAGGGGGAAAATGACTAAATTAAATAAATTAGCGTATTTATTTAATTTAGAGAGGAATAGGGTGAAAGATAAAGTATTAATTATTAAATTAAATACTTTACCGATAAAAGGTATAATATTAATTTAATAAATTAATATTAATACGATAGATGGTAAGACAGTAAATTTAATCATATGGAAGTGATTAAATTTAGATGTCTACACTAGTAATATGGAAAGATCTGGGAAATGTTGCTAAAATATCACCAGTACTAGTGGCCTCTACATCCCTAGGTACATGTTCTGATGCATGTTCTAGCATGTGTTTGCTGCTAGAGGGTGCACTAACAGATGCTTGCATGGTATGTGTTGCCCACATTTCAGACGACAATATAGGCATGGATGATGGGGTCAGATGATGTGATGTATGCACAAGAAGATCATGATGGACACTTGTACCAACCCCTACTCCTCGGGTAGCACTTGTAGTACCCTGATCATGACCAGGAGCATCATGAGGATGCAAAAAATCCTATAAAAACAACACATATTTTAGTTTATGACATAAAAGAGTACAAAATATAAAACCATGGATGAGCTTATGTTATAATTAAAGACCTCATGACAGCTTACTTGCAAGTTTTGTGATCTCTCAATCAATATTTTAACCCTCTCTCTTATCTCATTTGTTTGAGGCACTATGAATAACAACTTAAGGATTTCTTCATTGCATTTTTTTGGGTCTTCCTTATCATATCGAGAAGGTTTGTTGAATAAGCGATGCCATCATCACATAATATTGACTGCACCTCCCTATGGATGCTCTCATCTACTGTTGGTGCCTTTCCCCAATCAGTCGACTGCAACAAGAATATTAAAAACATTATTGAAATTAACCCAATAAACTTATCAAAACAACATAATAATAAAATATTTTGCTTGTATCTAATTTGTACAATTACAATGAGGTAAACCTGTCTGGTGGAAGTGCCTGAAAATAAATCGCGATCTATGCTCTGGGTCGGAGCCTTCTCCGTATGATCAATGTCCTGTTGTGACAAAAAATAAATATAAAAAAATTACTGAAATGAAACCAATAGACTTACGAAAAAAAACATAAGAATAAAATGGTATATTGGAGTAATTAATTAGAGGTTGGGTAAAATGGTACATAGTACGTACCACCCCCATAGTAACTGTGTTCGTAACTAAGTGATTCAAATTGTAATCGATTAGCAACTCTTCCCCTGTAGTTATTGATTTTATTGTACATACGAATACACGATTTCCCTCGCGCACCTTGAATGTGCAATTGGGTTGCTTATTTGTTGACCCAGGTCGTGTACTGTTTATAAACCACAATATTCCCTAATGCTTTTGGCTTTCTGTCAATGTACATAGCCACTCCTTTATTTTGATCCTTATCTTTTAGTTGTATATAATTTTTTGACAGTGCATACCTACGCATACTTCGTGTATATCAAACTAGTTGCATCCAATATTTGTAACTGTACCAGGGTCTGACATACTCCATCAATTCAATAACTTTGTCGTAACAAACCTTTATGTCGTCCATGCAAAATAGGCCCAAACCATGTAATGACGATGATGCTATGTGATATATCCTCTCGTTGACACAAAAATCAGTGTTTATTGGAGGAAATTCCTTAGGTACCCATTGTTTCCATAGATGTTTGTACCTCAAGGGCACCTCGACGTTGCCTATGCTCTCATCATCATAAGAACACGACCCCCCTTCAGCAAGAAAAAATTCCATGTGTTTACATAATTTTCTTCTAATATTTTGACCTCTAGTTGATCTCCCTCTTTTAGACATACTACATGTCTCGCTTTCCTCTTCTCTTCCTGAATTCCCCTCGCTTGAGGAAGATAAATCTGACAAATACCTATTTGGTGGTACCTGCACTCATAAGGATGTTGGATGAATTTCTTTCATGATGATGTGATCCTAAGGTGACATTATGATTAATCTATCATTTCATCACTAGAATTTCAAAGGTTATAAGGTAATCAAGTCTTAATAGATTGCAACTTATTGTTACTACCGTCCAAATGTGTCCATCACAAATCAAATCTACTTAATGTTTTAACTCACAAACTTTGTAACAAGTGTTAAATGTGACTATGGTCCACCAGTTACACAACCAAGGCCTCAAATGTATTCTCTAATTGTAATCAAAGGACTTTTTCTCTTCATTCAAGTAAATAAATTTGAAGGGAAACACCACCAAGTGGTTTATTGGACACCTACATGACTAAAAATAGCAGCAAATTTACATTTAATTTCCATATGTCTAAGTGGTTAACGGGAGGGAGTGTGTACTAGGCCTGGTTAAGTCATCATAAGTTTATGCTTTGGCAATAATTTTTTTTGAGTCATCTTAAATCTTCCTATGTCTAATTGCTAGGAGACTTTTGGTATGTTTTAAGGTAGGATGATTGATGAAAGATCCCAAAGAGCCTTTCTCCATGGTATCCAGGTACACATAGCAGCGGTCTTCTCTTATACGGTTGGACATGATTTAAAGAACTTAGCTAGGAATTATTCATTTAACCTAAGGTCTTCTCATAATGCCATCATTAGAAAAGTATGATCAAATTATTCTATTATGAAGAATTGGTCTATGTGCCTCTAGTAATCACTATAAATGTTTGTAAGGATAAAATGACTAATTGCATTAGGTAGGAGAGAATCAACTTTTAGCTCTTCAAAGAGTATATTCCTATATTCATAATTTTTAAGGGTTGTGTGTGGAGGAGGTTATCAATACCAAGAAGGTAGGAGACCTTTCCTTGTATTCTTTTATAATTTTCATTATTCTTATTTATTTTACACTTACATTTACAAATACACATACATATGCATTTACTGTTTTCATTTATTTCTCATGTAGTTTAATAGTTTGATCGATTTCATATTATATGTGTTGAAGACTTTAGAATTTCAATTACATTAATTTATGGATATGTTGTATCTATAACACTGCAAAACCATATGCTCTTTGCATTTACACTTGCATTTAGAAATACACATTTATATACATAGATATAAATTTCTTTAATGATATGTTGCATTTATTGTTCTAGGAGAGCATTCAGTAATGGCATTTACATTTACATTTAAAAATACATATACATACATACATACATACATACATACATATATTTATATATATGTGTGTGTGTGTGTATGTATATCATTTATATTTAGTGTTCATAAACAACCCATTAGGTCTGCACATGGATAAAAATTCATAAAATTAGATCTCCCATACATATTTTGTTGAAACCTAGGCTTGAACCTCTCATTTCATTTGCTTTTCTTCACAAAACTATTGAGGACAACAACTATACCTTCTTTATTTCTCATCCTACTCCCTATTCATGCATCCTACAATTACAACAATATCCATGGGGCCTCTTACACAAGCTACAGTAATCAAAAAAAGTGTAAGAGCCCTTTTATATCATGTTTGGACTACAAAACCCTCAAAAACAGGGTAACTTAGATTATGATTTGTTGGTGAGTTGTATGGACAAAATCATTAGCTCCAACTCATTCTTGGAGTCTTTTGAAAGAGAAGCGAACCAAGTGGTAGTTAAGTACAAAACTTATAGTGTCAAGGTGAATGAGGTGATCAATTTTGATTGGCCAACTGATGAAGAGTACTAGAAATAGGTAAATGTATATTTAACTGAGGAAGAGTGAAAAGGAGTAGGTTGTTAACAGTTGACAAATCAGCTATTTCAATTACAACAAATTCCTTTTTTTTTTTGGTGACAGTCTAGGCATGGAATTCTTGAAGTTTTTTGTTGTTGCATCAACCATTTTCAGCGGGCATGATGAACAAGAAGATTCTCTGGGGAGATTGTTGTTGTAACATTTTTTTAGAATATCACAAGGCGGTCCAGTTGGCTAGTGACACGTGTTCTTTCTTGCCCAATGCTTGTTTGCTCCTTCTTTTTCTATTAGAAGGATTTCAAGGCCAGAAGTATGGGTTAGCAAGTTAGATATTTTTGGTCGATTCTAGATGAAGTTGTAGAGAAAATTGTAAAGTCTGATGGTTTTAGGGAAAATGCAATTTAGGTTTTGAGTCATTCTATAGTAGGTTTTGAATTCATGGGAATTTGATGTTTTATGATAGTACTGGAATTTGAATTGATATGATTAATTTGAACTCATGTCTCTCCATTGTACAAGCATATATAAATTTTGAATAAAATGATCAAGGGTTGTTTCGTTCATCTCACTATTGTGGTGTGTATGATTCTTGTTTTAGCTTTAATTCAAGGAATTAATTAAAATGCTTGAATGGGATTGTAGGTGGATATGTTCTATATAAGGATTTGATAAGTAGTATTGGGTTAGAATACATATTGATGAGATAGTAAAGCAATTCTATCAAGGATCTTATATGTTATGTGTTAAATCTATCATAAACCCTTAGATACTTATAAATTTACTCCTCCAATAGATATATGGCACTGATCTAAGTTGTACTTATTTGTATGGTTTAGTATTTGTTTGCCTTTACCTAGAGCTTGCTACAAATTGCAAATCAATGACTATCTTATACTGTGAAATGTTGTTGTAGTTATCTCATGCTCCAAATAGTTGATATTATTGATAAACAACCAATTCTATTTGATATTATCCTATTATGTTGAGCTATTAAATGAGATTATTTTTTGTTGTTAATGTTTTTTATGATGATGGTGTAGAGGTTGTAAATGCATTAAGGGATCACCCTCTCAGGTCTTGCAGAGCCAAAAGTGTAGGAGGTCTTTCAAATCCTTGTCAGTTGGTCCAGGTCCTTCGAGCTGCCCTTTATTGGAATTAGAAATTCCATAGGTAGATTAGAAGATCAACCTGCTTACCGTAAAAACAACCAACACCTTGCATATGTTTGTGGTGGAGGTATTAAAGAAGAATTGTATGCCTCTATTTCCATTCATTAGATCTACCTTAGCCTAGCATATACTTGGGCTAAGTCTACAATTGCTTCAAACTCATGAAATGAAGGCTATGTGTGATGAAATCCTAGATCTCAACCAAGATGTGGGTGGATTATGGGAGTTTTACCAAGACCTGAGGCTGGTCGATAAAAATGTGAAAGACTAAGCTCTTTTATTTTTTATGTATCATCTTATACCATTTTATGAGAATGGGGGTGCCAATGTACGAGAAGATCTTTGGAAACTAGGCATGAAAATTGAAGGTTAAAGAGAATGGGGGTGCCAAACTTACAATACTCATTACCCCTTGGTCATCGATTTTCCCTGAGTGCCCTCAACCTCGTCCTTGGCGCTGGTATTGACCTTGTTTTCACTCCTCCAAACTCTTCCTCGACGTTGATATTTACCTTGTTTTCACTCCTCCAAAATCTTCGTCAGCGCTGGTATTGACCTTGTTTTAACTCCAAACTCTTCCTCGGCGCTGGTATTGACCTTTTTTTCACTCCTCCAAACTCTTCCTCGACGCTGATATTGACCTTGTTTTCACTCCTCCAAACTCTTCATTGGTGCTAGTATTGACCTTGTTTTAATTCCAAATTCTTCCTCAGCACTGGCATTGACCTTGTTTTCACTACTCCAAACTCTTCCTCGACACTGGCATTGACCTTGTTTTCACTACTCCAAACTCTTCCTCGGCGCTAGTATTGACTTTTCACTTCTACAATTTGATGAGCTACAACCTGGTTTCGTTAGGTTTTATAGTATGTTAATTAAGTTGAAAATTTTGGCGCCATTTAGCTAGGTTTTAATATTCTACAATATACTTAAGTATATATTAGCTATATTTTACATAATAAATAATCTAATTATTCAACTTATTATAATTATATATTATATTCTTTAAAAAAATTATTAAATACGTATAAAATTATTATAATTAATAATTAATAATAAGTATATTTTTATATAATACAAAATATAATTAATATAATATATATTTAATATAATAGTAATATTTATTAATATGAGAGAGAGAAACTAAATTTTGATTGGTTGTTTCATGTCAACAATCCAAGGATGGCATGTGTCCTTGGGGAGTTATGCTCAAGGTAGCATGCCATTTGATTAAAGATATGATAATTCTCCTTTAAGACCTCTTCAATTTACCCATTGCACACTTAAGGAGACAAAGATAAATATAGGGAAGAAAATATAGAGAGAGAGGGAGATAATGACAAACATACAAATAGAAAGGGAGACAAAGAGATAGAGAGAGGTAGAGAGATAAAGAGATGAGGATGAATAGATAGAGATATAGGAAGGGTGATTGATATATCTCTCCCTGTCGCTCTCTATATCTCCCACTATCTATGTCACTCCTGCCTCTTCCCCTCTATCTATTGAGCTATCTCTCCCTCTCTCCCTTTCTCTCTCATTCCTCCATCTCTCCATCCATCTCTCCTCTATCTATGTTTCTCTTTTTATCTCCCTCTCCTCCTTTTCTCTATCTCTTTTCCTATCTATATCCCTTTCTCTCCTCCTCTCTATCCCCTCTCTATCTCTCACCATCTCCTCCCTCCTATCCCTATCCATGACTCTCTATCTCCCACCTCTCTTCCTTTCTCTTCCCATATATCTCCATCTCTCTTTCTCTTCCCATATATCTCTATCTCTCTCTTTCTCTCCTATCTATCTCCTATCTCCCCATATATTAACTAAGAAGCCATGCAAGCATACAATAGTATATGTTGGTAAAACTATAATAGTGTTTTATTAAACTATAAGTAACACATATCTTTCTAATGTCAAGCCTTCTTATAAAAATATTGTTTTATTAAACTATAAGTAGATTATTGTCACCACTCTTCATTCAACATGAAATACCAAATGTAGCAATTGTTTTGTTGCTTTTGTTGGTTTTCTTTGTATACTATATACTTAGTTACTCTAGGATAAATAAGTCACTTTAGATCATTTTCTTAGCTGTGTATCCTAACTAATATAGAGCTAGCTTTTTCATTTAATTGACTACTACATAATAGTTTATGTGTTGAAAGAATTGTTTCCATTCTTTGTAGTTTTTACATTGGAATACAAATAATATTTAATTTCATGCCAATATACTTCTTTCATAAATATATTTGTTTGAAATAAGTGCTTCATAACCCATCTAATCAAATCATAATTAACCTATCAAAAAGGCAATAGGAATTTTCTAAAGAAAAGAACACTTGACCTAATCATAAGTGTATGGCCTTCAAAGAAAGGAGTGATCCACCTTAGCAATAACAACTACCTGATTTAGACCTGGGTATGTGCAAGATCATGATGGGCCAAAAAGTGGCAACATGAAAAAAGTAGCATTTTGAACTCGCCAAAAAATGCGAAAATCTCGAGTTGACTTTTTTTTGGGTTGGGTGTCAGTACATTGCTCCATAGCAATGCCCAAGCCAAAGTACTACAAATCGGATATCCGATTTGTTTGGATATCAATTAGTGTCTAATATCTAATTTGAAAAACATTTTAAAATGTAATATATTGGTGCTATAAATGGATATCTGATCCTAAATTCGGATATCAATTTTGCACACATATACCCAAAGAGTA
>VDFB02121779.1:0-13275 GCA_007258455.2 Sequoia sempervirens
CCTAATTTAAATTTGAATTTGGATGGTTGACTTTGGATATGTTTCAAAGTTGAAGATGGTATAAATACAGGATGAGCTAGTTGTGAAATAAGCATATAAAGAGGAAAGAGAGATAAGTGCAAAGAAATAGAGAAGATAGATGGGAGATTGATGTGAATCAGTGAGTGTGTGTGATGCAAGAGTGGCAGATCAGTGTGAAGCCTAAATGATGAGTTTCTGGATGTAGGGAGTAGAAGGTGTACTCTATCATTCATGCATGTCTACAAGTGGTTGAGAAAATTGTGGTGGATTTCTCCATTGCATTGATATTTTCTTCTCTCTATAACATGTCTCTTCTATCTTCTTTGTATCTATGTGGCAATGAGCCCTCTGGGTTGTTAGCTCTATTGGATAGTTAGTCCTGATTCAAACAATGAGTCCTTGTCTTTGGCGATGAGCCTTGTTTCTTAGGCGATTGAGCCTCTTATGTCCAGTTTTGAGTATTCTCTATGAGTGTGAGTTAATCCTCACCGTGGTTTTTTCCTTATTGGGTTTTCCATGTAAATTCGGTGTTATTGTGTTTATGTGATGGTTTTCAATTTTTGCAATAGTATTTAATGTTTATTTTGCTAAGTAGTGTTAAGGATTAGTTCTAGTGAATGAATATGTTTAAATCTATGACAATTGATTCACCCTCTCGATTGTCTTGTTCAATGGTCACATAAGACACATTCAATGATAGTGGACAACAAACATTTACAAGTGTAAATGCTTGAGAGTCTTATAAAAAAAATTAGCCATAGAGTCAGCCAACCTAAATTACCTATCGGCTATGATTTGTAGAAAGTCAAATAATTTTCCTATCCACTCAAAGTTTTGCATTAGATCCAATAAAAAAATCTTCTGGAGGAAGCTAACTCCTTGTGAAGCCCTAATCCTATGTCTCATTAGTGCAACTCCAAAGATGTCCATTATAAAAGGAAGACATCTCACCTCTATGCCTGGTATGCATAACAATAGTATATCCCTTGGGAAAGAGATCCTAAAACCCAATATTTCCATTGTGATTATATCTTCGACACCTCCTAGATATGCTGGTTTGATGAGGAGATGTGCCATCATGAGGGTCATCCCCTTTGAGGTCTGCAAATTCAACAAGGCTACAATAAAAAATGAAGTTATCTTTGACTTGACCTGATACCTTTCATCATTCACATTGAATTGATAACCTAGAATTAATTTGATAGATTTCAATGCTAATTTACCATCTACACATAATACTTTCAATCTGAGCTCTAAAATTGCACCCAAGGATGCCATCTATCTTCTTAAGTAGGTCAATTTGATAGGTGACTCCATGTTGCAAAGCCAAGAAGTTGCAATCCTCTATAGCTCAAGAAATCTATTTGAATGCTCACTTTAAGGCCTCCCCAATATTTTCATCTAACCCATTTGGACATTAAATGTCCATACACCACCATACTTCTCCATTAATACTACTTTTAGCTTCTATTCCATAGCCTACTAGTTGCATCCCTCTTTACCAACTGCTAGTACTTAACACACATTGATACAACCATTGTCACTTATGTCCCATCCATTACACACCTAGTGCCACCATCCTTTTTTTTTACCTTTCCCCTAATGAAATAACATTAAATCCCCTTACTACTTGCCTTATTTTGTTGTATTTATTTTCATTTCTTTTGTAAGGCATTGATCCCTATTTTACAAAAGTGGATGTTTCTAGCCAATTCCCAGCTTATCTTGCGTGTCCAACCCTCCACCCTTGTGAAACCTCTTTTTTCCCATCATGTATTGACCAATTTTCCCATCATTGTGATTTTACTAGGTGCTACTTGATTCCAATTCTTGAACATAAATTGAGTGTGGCTACTTAACTATTCTTTACTTCTTTTGTGAAACCCCCGACCACTCCTCTATCGGCTAATTCATCTGCCTCCTTATTGCTCTCCAAATAAATGTGGTTTATAGAGTAATTTTTGAAGGATTTTATGATCTTTAGAGCTTCATCTAACATCGATTGAAATCTCCAATTTTGCACTTTCCCTATTTTAACCGTGTTGACTACCAACGTAGAATCCCCTTCTATTTCTAGCTCTTCCACCTTGAGTTCTTTACAAAGTCTAAGGCCATGAATCAAGGCTTGAAACTTTATGCTATTGTTTGTTCCTCTAGGTAGTGGAGCTAAAGTGCACCTGGGCATCCTACCCTCCCAGTTTCTTACAATGCATCTTGCACCTGATGGTCCTAGGTTGCCCCTTGCAGCCCCATCAAAAGTTAACTTTTGCCACCCATAGATAGGAGGTTTCCAAGCTGACTTATCTCTCTACATCTGAGTTTTTTATCCTCCTTCTCCCCAAAAGGGAGGTATCCATAATCCAAACCATTTTTTCCTCATTCTAGCATCCCACTTAGTGAAGTTGGAATTTTTTGAGCTTTTCCCATCAACCCTACTATTCACAACTTCAACTATTGCCACTTCTATTTTATTTTGAAGAGATTTCAAGTTCATTTCATTTTCTTGAAATACCCTTCTATTTATTTCTTTCTTTCTAACCTCCCAAATTAGCATAGATGGACTTATCACCCACAGGCTTGAGAATATGGTCGATTTATTAATTAGCAGGCATCCTTGAAATAAACTTAGAATATCATTGGGTAGGGTTGTCTTCCAACCAAGTCTTTAACATATCCATTAGCATCACTCTTGTGTGTATGGAAATATGAGTAGCAGATGGTTCACTATTTCTTCTTCCCCTTTGTAGAGAGCACATCTTGAGGACCCATGATATCGGCTTTGTAAAAATTTATGCATTTGTTAGGATTTTTGTTCTAAGGCAACTTATGTAAACATTGCAACATTTGGGAGGTATTGCTTGCTCTAGCATAATTTCATTAGAAAATGAGTTAAATCCTCTTCCTCCCTTACTAGAATTCTTTAGCCATCTCTTGCATTATATTGACCTGATTTAGATCTATTCCAAACTAGTTTGTCCTTTCCTTCCCAAATGTTTATTATTCTACCCTTTAAAATTGCCTCAAATTTTGAGGCCAATCTGCTAGGGATTTCCAACATTCTCACATCCTTCCAATGTCACTCACTAATTCCATTTTTTAATGCTACCTACAAATAGTCCATGAAATGTGATCCTCATTGTGTAGCTATTCTCTTAACTTGATCCATAGAAGGGAATGCCTTTATATTAATTATTGAAATTTATTTGGCTATAGTGGGATCTTTTATATTATGTGGTTTTGTAAAATTGTGTAGGTATTGAAAACTATTACCTCTACTTTTCATTTAGATAATGATAGCCTTAAGATGGAAGATCTACTTGAAGAAAGAGAATAGTGGGTGCTAGTTATAAATGAAACAAAGCCATCAAATATGTTAGATGAAGACTAGTTGAAGATTTACAATAATACATTAGGATCCATTTTATTGTGTCTCAAATTCCATACTCTTGTATATCTTTGAGATATGGAAGATGATAGGTGATATTTACTAAACTAAAAGTGTAAAAATTAATTTTTATTTCACAAGATAATTGTATTATTTAAAAATTCAACATAGAGATCCAATTTTATCATTTAAATTCCTTTAATTTGATTTTAGGTTAGGTTGCTTTAGTATATGTACATCTTACTAAATTTTTCTTTAACCAAATATTGAGAAATTTAATGGTTTCCATTAGTCATGGTGGTATGGAGATCATATTGGATACCCTAAATTCTTCTTTTATTTCAAACAAGATGAGGAAAAATTCATGAATGATGACTCAAATGATGGAATATTTGAGGAATACTCAAGAAAAAGGGATGCTCTAAGGGGGATAAAATGAAATATATATACAAATAAAAAGGATGGTAAAAAATACTAGGGAAGAGTAGAGTAAAGTGCTCAAACTATGGGAAGAGAGCGCATGTGAAGAAGGAATTTATAAAAATCTATAAATCATTTGATTCCTCAAGAAATAAATCTTCTAGTGATGATGATAATGCTTTTTTTTTCTAACTATATTAGTGATTATGTTTGGCTCACTAATTTAGGTTTATCCTACCACATGACTCCTAATAAGGAGTGATTTTTGATATATCTTTGTAACATGCCAACCATTCATTGATAAATTTTTCCTAAGTTTCACTTTGTGATAAATAAACTATGTAACTCACCATTGCAATACAATTTTCTTTTCTTTATTGAGAAAAAATGAACATAGATGTCATAAAATATTCAAAATGGATTCCATTTCAATGTAATTTCACAAAATATAATATTCAGAATGTGTACAAGTACATACATATCTCAGCCCAGATCTTCAAGAAAATAGATATAAGATGGTCTAGGATCCATCTTTCATATCTTAGTCTTTTGTAAGCCTATTGAGGAGGAGAAGCATCACTCAAGTGCTTTTCTCCAACCATATAGAACTCATATGTAGTCCCCATATCTATCATACAATAGATGGCCCTACCCTTCAACGAAGAGATTGGTGGAGTAACCTCATACGACAACCATACTAAGCTTAGTTTTGTGCCCTACATGACTATAACTTGTAACCCTATAATCTAGAACTAGCATGCACTACATCGACATGGTGAACTGACACTAGAGCCAAAGGAAATCACACTAATTTGGCCAAATTGTTCTCATTCAGTACTTCAAGTGATAGTCATCTTACTCACATACACTACTCAAGCTCAATTTGACTTTAGGCCACTATAATCTATGCATAGGTATTTCCTCCAATGGGTAATCTTTAACCCTAGAAATGACCTATTCCTTTTCCACAAACTCTATAGTATTTCTACTCACAAAGCATAAATACAAGTTCCCTCCCTTCAATGGACAAGCAATCCCAGGAGTAACTCACTAGCTAACTATTGTAATTAAATAACTAAAGCTATGAACAACCCTTAAGCTATTCTTCATTTAATCATTCCTAGTATCGTAATACTAATGAAAAACACTCTCTCCTATTACAGAGTATATAGAAGCACCATGCAAATAAACATTAACAACTCCATTTTCCTTTTTAAATAAAATGCTATGTTTTCCTAATGCAAGTAATCACAAGCAGTTCAAATGCAACATTCAAAATACAATCTTTCATAAATAAAGACATAATAGAGAAGACTAGATCCCCATGCCTATATTAGGGCTTAACCACTTGACTTGATTGGTTGCATAGCCTCCAACAACAGTTTACAAGCTTCACTTAATCCTCACAAATCAAGACTCCTCACAAGTTGATACATGCTCTTACAAATAAAATCTCACAAAGTAGTTCCTCACAAATTCTAAAAGCTCTCACCATTACAACAAAATGCAATTGCAGAAATAAGAATAATAGTGCATAATAATGTAACAGAGTAATATTGCAGAATAAGAAGTGCATCCCAAATGAGAGCACCGACCTTTCTATTTATACAACAAAATAAGACTTCAAAGCCTATAGAAAACACATATAAAATGACAACAATCTCCATGCTAGTCAACTCACTTCACTTGGAAAGAAGGTGGCAACAAACCAAGCCAATACTCAACAAGAAAAACTACAGGTCGTCCCATTTCTTTGACAACAACAAGAGACTTATTCAATTGTGCTCATGTCAAAATGATGACAGTCGAATTGTAGCAAGGATGGACTTCTACAACATTTAGAACTTCATATCTTGGTGCCAAGTATGTAGCCTTTCTCCCTATTGTTTTGGCCGACTTTACTCATTGAAACAATTTACTATCAATTTGCAACACATGCTCAATGTCAACCAAGTCTAAGCTTTGCAGAAAACAAAGGAATAAAGAGTCGCTTGGCTCATAAATGATACTTTGAAAAATTCCTTGTATTGCTGTTCACTTTCCTATTTTCATGCATTTTACACTTTATGAGATTGACGTAGAATTCTTATCACTTTAACCTCAGCCAAATGCATTTACAACTTGAGTATATTGTTGTTTAATGATAGCAACTTATTCAAAAGGCATCAAATTAAGTTTTCTTCCAAACATTCTTTAAAAACTGCGCAATACATTTGCATATATAGTCGGTCTCCATTCAATGCCAATATATGTTATATTCAACCTTTAAATGCTTTGTATATGTTATATACAATCTGCCTATGTTTATGTAAATAAAGCAGGCCTCAAGCATTATATATTGATCAATCTTCAAGCATATAATTTATATAAATATATATTCATATATTTGCATATATATATATATATTTACTTATATATATATATATTTATATATATATTGACTTATATATATATATATATATATATATATATATATATATATATATATATCATCAGCCCTTTTACCTTACCTACGGATATATATGTTTATCATCCACACACACACACATACACACACACACACACACACACATATATATATATCTCATACAATAGATAAAATTATGTATATACATTCAATATACAATGAATATAGAACACAATGTCATTCACATAATGATCATATCATTTGTATATAATGGCTGTTATTATCAATATATCATCAACTATATGCATAGGTTGATATATTAAATTGTGGGGAATTTCCATTTGCTAATCATACATATGTATCAACACATGTATACATATGGATATATGTATATATATCTTATATATATACACACTTCGATTGCACCTTAAGCACATACACAATTACTATTGTGTGTTGATAGGGAACAAACGTGTGATGTATTTATATATACACATTCATGTCGTGCTATCCATTTGATAGATCCATGCTCATAAGCAACTCGTTCATAAGCATGCATAGGTATGTCTACTTATGTACTCTCATGTACACATTCCTTAATGCATATGGTTTATCTTCAACATGCATATGTATACACATACATACATTTCACGTGTGTTCAACTTACACGATACAAAAATTATGGCTATATAAAGGAAGAACTCATAAGCTCAATAAGCATCATCAAGCATGCGTTAATATTAGTAATCAGGGCCCTTACTAATGTAGACACACATCAAACTAGGATGACTTACCAATTCCCAGCATAAGTAACTAAAATTTGAACCATTCTCTTTGTGAGAGTGTTATTGTATAAGCTTAGTTAGGTTACGTTACTGGTTACCCAACCAAGACCTTCTCCTGAGTGATACTTCCCCTCACACCTAGAGGATTGAACATATACCTACATCAACTAACACATTCCCATGGTAGTCATCTGTTCAACAAAATATGCTTTCACATAATATATCTCCATAGTTAGAATACATAATTCAATAACTACCCATTTCACATATATGCATTTCTTCACATATTGTTAACTGAAATAACATTCATTCATAATTCATTGATAACAAAGTGCAAGCATAATTTATTCACCTTCAAAATTCAAATTACATTCACATTTACCCTACATAGTAATAGTAATTAGTAAATACACAATTGGGGTGTAACATATAAAAATTATGATGAAGGATAGATTTTCATTGGTGACAATAACATTGAGTAGATTATAGGTAAATGAAAGGTATATTTATGTTTCAGTGATGGACTAGTTAAAACCCTTGATAATGTTTTGCATATTTTGAGACTTGTGAAAATTTACTTTTTGTATCTAAGTTGAATGATTAAAGTATGCATATGACACTTGTCAAGTTTGGTTGTAGGTTGGTGAGAGGAAACTTGGTAGTAGCTAAAGTATCTTGGATAGGGAAGTTTTTTAGAGTAAATGCCTCAAAATTTTGTACTTATTCAAGCAAGACTAAAAAAAAAAATGCATGTATGTTGTGGCACCAATATTTGGATCACAAAATTGAAAAAGGTCTTAGAACCATTATTATAAAAAAATAGTAATTTTTTTTGAGCATTATGTTCTTCATAAATTTAGCATATACCTCCATTTACTATTGAAAACTATAAGACATAGAGAGTTTTGGAAATCATTCATTTTTATATGTTTGGTCCAATAGATGTGGATTTGATAGAAAAATATCATTATTAAATCTCATTTATTAATGATGCTTCTATATACACCTATATTTATTTTATACATTCTAAATCAAAAGTTTCACTAAATTTAAGGAATTTAAGATCTTAGTTTGAAATCAAACATATTATAAAACAAAGGTGCTAATATTTGAGAATGGTGGTGAATGTTGCTATAGGTAATTGGATAAGTTATATAAGTATGTAGATATTATTTGGTAAAATAATGTACCTTACATACTCCAAAATGAGGGGTTTTATAAAGATTAAACTAAAAATTAATAGAAAGGGTTAGAATTATGTTGAATGGTACATAGTTGCATCAATGATTGAGGAAGAGGATCTAAAAATTACTTGTTATTTGATTAATAGATCTCCTTTTTTTGGCTCTTTTTGGTAAAAATCATTATAAAGTGTGGATAGGAAAGAATCCTTTAGTTTTAAATTTAAGGATATTTAGTTGTGATGCTTATGTTTGTGTGTTTCAAGAGAGTGATCTAAACTAGATCTAGAAGCTTAGAAATGCATCTTAACAATTTATGGTGAGAATTTTAAAGGTTATAAAATTTGTATACCTTTATAAGAGTTGGTATCTATAGCATACAATATTTGGCTATAGAGTTAGCCACCCAAGATCTAGGAGATTCAATAAAAAACATTTGAAAGATCCAATATGAGAGAATAATTATATTCTATCAAAGGATGTAAATGCATAACATGTGTACATGAATTATAATTGATTACATTACAACGAGAACCCCTTGATTAGATAGTCCAAGATGAGACATGACACAACATAATATTGCATGTATTAATCTTATGACTTGAGATGTAAAGTGATAATTACCTAAGTAAACTTAAGTAAGCTAGTGTGAATATAACCTAATAATAAAACCAGCTAGGTAATACACCCTATTAATAGCAAAAACCCTCCTTATGTGGAAATTAGGAATAATGTAAAAATATTAAACATCATAATGATGAAAATATTGGTCCTAGCTATGAGGACATGCTAGGTACCCACATACAAATTAATCTCTAAAAAGTAGATAAAAGGAGAAAAACCTATAGAAGAAAACCCCTTTTCAAAAGAGAGAAAATATAACATGCCCTCCAAAATTATAAGAAGGATAAAACCCCATGTGAGGAAAAGTATCCCAATAAGAGAGAATTGATACTATGTAGTCCATCTCAAAGAATTTAGAAGAAAACCCCTTACTAAAAGATCTAGAAATACAATATTCCCTCCAAAAGCATGAGAAGACTAAAAACCATGTGAGGAAAAGTATCCCAATAAGAGTTAATAGATACTATGTAGTCCCTCTCAAAATATAATCTCCTACACTAATGGTAGATGTTCAAAAATGAATGTTGAAGATGATCCAAAATTGTTGAATAACATTTCTTCCCTTAGGAAGAAATAAAACCAAAGATGAATGCAAAAATTATTCCAATTCCTAGAAGGAATATAAGGAAAGAAAAAATATATGTTTGAAGACTCTAAAATATTCTCAAGTGTAACCATGTTGGTGTCAAAAGGAACCACATTCAAATTCACATTGGATTGGAGTTCTCTATCCACATGATTCACTATAATTTCCAGCTACTTGTAACTCTCCTCCATTAGGTGTCATATTTTTTTCTCCTCTAATCATCCTCCTAATCCTTTTCCTCTCTATCTAGATATTGAATTCCCTAAAATCATCTGGTAACCCCCTTTTTGAAATATGGAACTCCTAAAAAGTGTAACTCCCCTGCAAGAATTAAATTTTGTAACTCCTCATTCTCCTGCAACCACTAGGTGCCTAGAATAATGCATTACCAAAATAGGGGCATTGAAAAGAGTTTAAATCAACCATAAAATATCCAATTCCATGCTTGGGCATTGGATTTCATAATTTTACATTTAGTTTTATTTGCATATTAAATATGCACTTAAATAATCAACAACTACAAAATTAAGAACCAAATAAATTTAGACCCCCTATTTTACCCATGGGATTGACATCCAAAGAATAATAATACCCAACCAAATTAATTTTTAAATAATTGCTTTGAGAGAGTTAACTAGGTGCCAAAACACTTGCTCGCAACAAGCCAAAAATCAAACAAACACAAGCATAATTAAATTAAATAATTTTTTATGCTTGAAACCCCTAGATGATCCTACATCAAACACTTGGGGTAAGTGAAATCTTCCATGAGTTGGAAGTCATAAAAATTCGAAGATCATGTGCTTGTTTTTCATCCATTGTTCTTCCTTGTCTACTTGTTTTTATTTTTCATTACCCTACTTTGAAATTTCCTATCTCTTCCATATTTCATCCTTCATCTCTTTCTTCCCCTCATGAAATTCATTTGATTGTGCCATGGTTCATCTTTCCATTGCACTTAATCAACCTCAACACCTACATATAAATCAACACTAAAAAATCATGGAAATCAATGAATTCCATTGCACATCTTTCTCACTTATTTCTCCTTCATATTTTTCTTCCTATATGTCAACACAAATCATCATATCTCTTTGTATTTCATCTACATATAACCATCTCTCCCTTTTCACTTTCTTTCATGATTTCATCAAAATACAAATCAGATTTAACATCAACATCAATAAATTTTGAAAAATCATCAATATCTTTATTTTATCCTCTTTCTCTACTAGTGTAACATTCCTTTTAGTATTCTCATATCCATTTTTGTTAACCATGTAATTTTTATGTGAATCAACTTCATCTTTATTATCAAATAATTCTAAAAATTTAAACTTTACCTCATTGTTTGCTGCAACTTTTTTTCACTTGTTTCCAATGCTGTCCACTGTAATTTATAGTAACATGTCATCTTATTCATATTTTTATTTTAACCCTTCATTCTTCTCACTTTTCATCTTCTTCATGTGTTCTTTCTTAAATTTCTTTCCCAAACTTATCACTAATTCTATGTCCTTTAATGAACCAAACCTTGCTACAACTTCATTGTTATCTTCTACAACAATACCATCCATTTCATCTTTTTCTGCATCCATAAATGTATTTATATCCTTTTCAAATAACTTAACATCAAATTCACTTTCACAAATCTCAGATAAATAATGAATTATGTGTGTAATCTTTTATTTTTCTGTTTCTCTCCAACCTTTTCTTCTTGATTATTTGCTGCAATCTTGTTCTTTTCTTCTTCTAACTCTTCCCTTACACTTATCTATGCCATTTTATTTAACAAATTTGTGTCCTTCCAAGAACTAATCGCTGGCCCAAATTTACAATAACTTTAATATTTTCCTTTATCTTTCCTATATGGAAATCAACATCAACTTCATCTTTACAAAACTCATAAGAATGAGATAATATAGGTCTATTTTTGCTACTGCAACTTCCTTCTCCATGCATGCAACTTCCTTTTTCTCCACTTTTATGCCTTCAACAAGACATATATCATCTACAACTTTTTTCCTCATCGTCTTCTTTATCCTCTTGCATGAGGTTCTTTTCTTCTTCTTTAATGCCATATGCATGATACTCTACTACGTCTTCTTCTACAATTTCATCTACTTCTCTTGCATGTAAATTGTCATTAAATTATATCTCTTTTGTTGCTATTGTATCCTTCTTATTTTCACCATTTGTTTTTTTCTTTGCTAGCTCTTGCAAACAAAACATCTTTGTATAAAAAAAATATTTAAAATTACCATGTAGTTTATGGTCCACAATGACCATTTTCTCTTCTTTCTTTCTCCATAATTTCTCTATGCTTCTCTTCTTTTCTTTCTTTATTTCAACTACAATTGTGTGGGATGCTCCCACATAGTTTTCCTTCCATAGCCTTCCCATTATAGGGTTGTAATAATGCATCTCCCCATCTTTATTCTTGATTCCCTCTTTACCCAATCTATCTATTTCATGAGAGATATCTAGTTCTTCTCCCTCTTTTAGATAGAATTCTATCCTCTCATCATGTTTTCCTTCATTACACCTTTCTTTAACCACCATTCTATTTTCACATAATCTCTTTTCACATTTTATTTTACCCACTTCAACTTCTTTGCTTTGTTCAATCTCTATCACATCTAATCTAGCCTCAATCTTTTTTAATTCCTCAATAATATATTTATTAAACCTCTTGTATCATTGTTGCTCCCAAAATAAAATTCTCACGGGTCTTCTCATGACCCATCTCGTCCTCTTATTCAAAGATATCTTTAGAGACTCGCAAGTCCCTCTATAGTTACAAGTTCTCCTTGCAACAATATCTCTCACTTTAGGGTATCAAGCCTCTGTAATCACAAGTCCTCTTTCATACCTACAACAAAGATTCCACATCCATGACTTCCATGACTTTGATATCCTCCTCAATCCTCTGCAATTATAGGAATCCACTTCACCTGCAACAAACATTTTAGAGCCTTGAGACACCCTTCATCACTTCATTTCCTCACAACACACTTTCAATATTTTTAATTTAAATATTTTCCAACAAGCTTCTTCCTTCTCTAACCTCTAAAATTATCTCCAAGAAAACATCAACAAATTCAAATAACTTTCCTAGGTAACAAAATAAATTCTTACACATCACAATATCCATTTAAACTTATCCAACAAATCATCTAGCTCTGATACCATTTAATGTAGATCGTAGATCAAGAGATCCAACATTGGAGTGTTGACCTTCATAGCCATAAAGAAAATACCAACTCCTTCAATAAAATATACACTTATAGGGACATCAAATATAATTTCAATGGAAATAAATTTATTTCATTATTCCTAAACAAATTGTATAGTAAAACTTGTTCATAAACCACTTTTTGAAAAATATTTTGAACTCGCAAAAAAAACCCTTTTCCTCTAAAAATTCCCATAAAAAAGTTCCAATATTCATCTATAAGAATGCATAATCATAATTTTTTTCCTAACAACAACATACTTTATTTTAATCTGAAACTCTAGAAAACTCTGTTTAGGCGTCAAAAATACTCCAAGCATTGTTTCCAACTATTTGTAACTCTCATCCATTAGGTGTTGGATTGTTTTCTTCTTTAATATTATTTCCACTCCTTTCCCTCTCTATTTGAACATCAAATTCCCTAAAATCATTTGGAACACCTAAAAAATGTAACTCCCCTACAAGAATTAAAATTTGTAACTCCTCATTCTCTTGCAACCACTAGGTGCCTGGAATAATGCATTACCAAAATAGGGGTTTTAAATCAGCCATAAAATGTCAATTTCCATACTTGGGGTTGGTTTCATAGTTGCACATTTGTTTTGTTGTATATTTAAATATGCTTAAATAA
>VDFB02121780.1:0-15437 GCA_007258455.2 Sequoia sempervirens
CACTTTTCCCCCTCTAGCGCGCACTCCAAGGCTGCCCACAAAAAAAAATTTCCTACCCATTTTTCCTTTTGACGCCACGGACAAAACCCATGTCTTGGAATTTTCAAAATTTATCGAAAAACCATATTTTTTAGGGTTTTGATTTTTACACTAAAACTTCCGGAGGCCATAACTTTTGACTCGGGTGTCCGTTTGAGCTGAAATTTGACGAGTGGTTGCGTTTTGAGCTAACGAGTGGATTCCCAATAGTTTCTTAGAAACTGGTTGGAGCCCGTTTTGACCCATTTTTGGGGCCTCAAACTTTCATCTTGACCCCCAAAATCCTAATTTAATGTTTTTTGAAAAATTGTTTTCGCTCATAACTCAAAATGCATATCCCGAATCTGGGATGTTATTTGGCAATTCATCCTATCTCACCAATGGGTATTTCTTGGAAAAAATTGGGACTCTCAAACATACGACCGTGAAATTTCCTAAAATGGAAAAATTTGACAATTTTTGAAAATTGCCAAATCGGGAAAAATTTGATTGTCAACACTTTACGCCCCTTCGACCCCAGAACTTGGTGTAGAATTCATCCCATCACATCCTCCAATCATTCTCATCCTCACTCCAATCCTAATCTGAACTTTCATCTTATCCCAATCTGAGCTTAACCAAACCCCTAATCTGAGCTTTCATCCATCTGCAGTCACGATCTTGGGATATCGAACAAAGTCTTAAGATCTCTCCCTCCATATTCTTCCACTTTGTCCTATTCATCCATTCTAATCAATCCTTTCACTCATTCTATCTAACCATTCATTTATTTCAAACCTTCATCTATCATCTCAAAACTTCATCCAACCTCCTATCATCTCAAACCTTCATCAAACATCCTATCATTTCAAACCCTCATCAATCGTAATCTTCCATCTTTTCCCACCCTTCACCTTCTAGTTCCAAGGATTAGTAATCTATCCATCTGGTCACCTTTTCCTCATCCAAATCCTTATCCCTCTATCCAATCCACCCAAACAATCCTTTTCCTCCCCCCATCCTCTCCCTTCATCCCATCTCATAATCCCTTGTCATTGGTATCTAGCTCTAGGCTTTTCCCCACGCAATCCAATGTCATCTACCTCATCATCATCACTTCTTCTTTTACACATCTTTTCAATCTCCTATCCTATCTCATCTATCTTATCATTTCATCATTCATCTATATGGCATGTCATTCGCCCAATTCATCTTTTGATAATTTGAATAACTATCCCATCCCTGAGCTTCGTCTAGTCATTATCCTCCAATCCAATCCACTAGGTCTATCTTGTCCCATCGTGTCGGTCCAATCATTTTCTCCCCTTCTCTAGGGTTGTCTCGTCATCTTTCATCCATCACTTGTCTTTGACCTTCTGTCGAACTACGTTGCCCCTGCGCTTTCACGTAGGCAAGGTCGATCATTTGATCTGCCCCCGGGGTTCCATCATCGGTCTTTCTGTTCTATCCATCCAATCCTCTATCATCTATCATGTTCCATCCATCATCGATCGATACGGTCCACTTTTCTCCTGTTCTCCATCCTATCTTGGTCATCCGTCTAAATCTCCATCATGGTCTATTGTCAGCCTTTTGTCGAACTACGTTGCCCCTGTGCTTTCACGTAGGCAAGGTCGATCACTTGATTAGCCCCCGGGGCTCCTTTATTGTCTCTCGTCTATCGTTCCATCATCGGTCTTTCTACTTTGTCCTTTATCATCTATCATCAGTCTTCAACCATTGTTACTATTGTCTATCCCGTCTTTACCCTCCATCGAAGTCTCTTATCTTGTGTCATGTCTCTCGTGTCGTGTCCTCAAGCTATGCCCTCATTTCGCTGGTTCTTAACAAACAAGATCCACTTGTACCATCAGATCCAATTAGTTCTGAATATCCTGCGTCATATCAATCTTTTACTTTAGTATCCATCATCGGTCTCAACAGGATGCATCCTTCCTAACAGACCTCATCAATCTCATCCAACCCCTTGATTGATCCTATGGCAAAGGACATTTGAAATTAATTGTGATCTTTTGATGCTTTTGACTTTTGTTTATCATTTGAGCTCCCTATCATCACTTGTCATGGTCGCCTTGATCCATCATATCATGGTGTGCTTTGACTAGTCAACATAGGGGTGTATCTTGATCTTTTCTGTCTTCTCGGTTGTCCCACATAGTACCCACCAAGATCCTCGGGGTCTTGTGTTAATACTGGGGCATCCTTTTGTTGTGGTTATCCCAATACTGGCCCGACCAAGGTCATCGTGACTTTGTGGTGTTGGAATAGCCTTCTTGTTTGTTATGTTTGTTTTCTGCATTCGACACTAATCCTCCTTGGTTCTTCATACCCTGGTGTCTTGTGTCTTATGCTATAGCAAAAATCAGTGCTCCGACGATGGAAAATTGCATTTAGATTGCATTTCATCTCTCATCCTCAAATTCCCCCCATCCATTCATCCTTCATCACGCTCCCCTCCCAATCTTCCATCACATTGCATCATCTTCTTCACCTCCCCTTGCATCATCTCATCCATTTGAGAGCCCACCCGTGTTCTCTTGAACCTGCATGTCCTCTCGAGGGGCATCCTTCTTCCCTAACTTTCATCTTTTCCCCCATCATCTTCCTTCCTAGTCACTTCTTTGAATGACTGGGGCATCTTTTCCAATCTAACCATCTTCTTCTAGGTTCTATGTTTTAATATTCTTTGAAATGATGCTACTTCATAACATCATCTCAAAGAGGGGCAAAATGTAGATGTCTAAATTTGGAAGAATTAATTTATCCATCATCCCCTTCTCATCTTATTTTAGTAATTAAGTACTACTATTATTTTTAAATATCTTTAATCCCTCTGCCAAATCTCTAAGGTATTTAATCAATAATACCTTATCTCTTTAATCCTCCTTTCCATCAATGAATTAAATAAATATGTTATTTATTTAATCCCCTTTATGTCACATCCTCCATCATTTTTTATCTTATCCTAATCCTTCTTCTAATCCCATCATTAGGATGTGCACATGCCTAATCCTTGATTAGGAGGTGTCACATCCTCCAACTTTTGCAAGTTGGCCTCTAATCTCTCTTAGCCACCTAACCATCTTCTAATCCTCCACTAACTAGCTTAATCAACCTCTCAAGGAATATTAAATTCATTTTTCTCTTCCCCATGTGATCTTTGACTTGTCACATCAAGTCACATGTGAAATCTAACTCTCTTCTAATCTTCATTAATTAATCTAATCAAGTACTTGCACAATCCTAATCACCCCCTTTAGTCAACTATCCCCATCCCCCAAGGAATTTTTAATTCCTTTTTATTCATCCTAGGCTTCTCTCTTCCCCATGTGAATTTTTAATTCACCTTTTAATCCCCCAATGCACCCTTTGGAATTTAAAATTCTTTCCCATCTCCCCATAAGGATATGTGAGGAATTTTTAATTCCCCACTTGTCCTCTCTCACATGGGGACAAGGACCTCCTTTATGAGGAGATCTTGTCCAATCCCAAGGTACTTTGTACCCCCTCCATGTCATGTCCTTCTCCTTCCACCTCATGTCCACTTCACCTTTTAGGGCTATCTCATATGCCACATGTCAAGATGTGAGGGCTTGTGAGTTCTCAACTCACCTTAGCCCTACATCTTGATATTTGGTGGATCAATCTCAACCGTCCATTTCCCCTAGGATTTTCCAAAAATCCTATAAATACCCCCTCTTTTCTCTCATTTTGGAGGAGATCATTTTTGTGTAGCCAAACTCTTGCAGTTTTGTTTCTCAACCAACACTTAGTCATTTTCACATTTTCATCCACTTGCATCCATCTTCACATCCTCATCTAGCTTGCATCTTGCCATCCAAGGAGCATACACATCCAAGATCGAAGGGCCAACCAAAGGATCGACTCAACGCAAGGTATAAAGTTCTATTTCGTGGCTTTGTCTTGTTTTGTTTCCAACTTAGGCTAATCTCGAAGTGTAGGTTGTTTTAGTTGTTTATTTGCACTCTTTACTTGCTGCTTGTTTTCTAACACCTATTTCCACCTATCACAAAAACAAACTAATTCATCTGCTATAGTGGGCATCCACTTGTGAGTGGGGATTCACCACTTCTCAATGGGTATAAATGAGAGATTAACAAGTTATTTTTCCCACATTGGCGGTAAACCATCTAGGGGTTACAATGTTTGAATTAAAACATAAAGTAAATGGTGAAATAAGAATGACTAGAATAGTATTATTGTTACCAACATTTACAATGAACTTATTGCAATGAATATACAATAGAAATTTGCTCCAAACTTCTGCAAGAATTATTCTATACTTTTTATCACAAATGTGAGTTGAAAGACCAAAGAAATATAGCATGAAAAGAAAATAACAAGGTCTGATATTAAGACCAGCAAACTAAGATAATCAGACTAGCAACTTAAACTTCCCCTAAATTGTTCATATCATCATCCAAAATGCATCTATTCCCCCCAAAATGAATGCACATGAACTAGAAGCATAGACGCCCAAGAATTATAGCATAACATGGAATGAGTCAAGTCTGATATGAAATGCCATCAACTGAAAATACAAACCAGCAACTAAATAACTCACCAAAATGCTTGTTTCTCATTCAAAACTCCCATGAAACTTTCTAAAACTGAATTCACAACTCTTCCATAACAAGGTGACTAGCAACAAGCACCAACAAAAACCAAAGGCAACTACCAATGGAGGGGACAATTTCCAAAGTCTACTCATAGAGAAAGTACAACCCAAGAAGGAAGAGCGATTTCTCTTGGAAATTCCATAAAAGAAATTAAAATATGATAATTGGCAAGAGTGATCGCCATGAGCATATAAATGATATTAACCAATACCCATTGTAGACATGCAAAATTAACATTGTGCATTCAATCAGTTCATTCATTAACTAATCTGGATTTCACATTAGGTCCATTCATCAATTAATCAAGTTCACTTCCATCCATTCATTAGGTAATCTCATCTCCTAAGGTCATTTATTTAAAATCAAATAAACATTATCATCAACCTTTTAATAAATCAAACATCCATTTAAATCAAATCCAAAATCATATTCCATCATTTTCTAATTCAAATAAATCAAATATCAAAGTCCTCAAAGTCAAACTCACCTAATCATCATTAAGCTAAGCTAATCCTAATTAGCCTAACCTAACCCATCATCACTCTACACTCTTAGCATTTCCTCCACAATTTCATCCTCAAATCATATGCAAAGTCATTCTTCATTGGAGAACTGATTTTGTCCACTCCATATCTTAGCATTCCATATCATATTCAAATCATTCTTTATCATGAAGCTCAAGCAAGGATTGGGAAAGGGCTTCTTTCCATAGAAGCACCAATCCACTATGAGATAGGGTTTGGTCATGATTTTATGTGCTCCCATCTAATTGTCTTTGTTCTATTTAGCTTGCATATTTTAGTATGATCAATTATTTCATAGGGATGCTCTATCTTATTTGGTTGATTCAATTAACAACTCATGTGTGTTTGTTTATACTAACCAAAATGCAAATTTAGCATCCACACCCATAAGAAAATAAAAATCATACAAAGAGTTGTAATCAAATATCTCCTTCAGCCATGATCAAACCAAAAAACACAAAATTAGAATTTATTACCAAAATCTTCAACTTTGAAGCTCAATATGTACTTCTAAATGAAGCACACTCTTAATCAACCATCTAGGGAACCATATTTTCAGGCCCAAAGAATGGTGTAAAAATACCAAGATCACCCTTAGCTGGGTTTTGAAATCAATTCAACAACATAATTTTACAATATTTTCCAAAGATGAAAAATAAATGAGTAATGAACTGCTTTTATAGAATTGAAGGTGATTGTTGGCTCTTCAACTTCCATCTCTTTTCCCTCCAAAAGGGATGCCGATTTCACTCTTGAAACATTTTTAGCATTTAAAACATTAAATTCACCTTTCTAGGCATCCAAGACTTGAGGAGAAATATTTAATTTACCTCTTAATGAGGCATCCACCCTCAAGGGCCCCTTTTCTTAAAACAACTTAAGTCATTAATACTAGGCCAAGGGACCAATAAGACATTATAACATTAATGACTTAGAATAAATCATTTTACCACAATAAGCCTCAAAAATGTTGAAAGCCAATTATGCTCCAAATTGCACTGCCCAAAATGGAAACTAAGTTGACTGTTGATGCTACTGCCCAAGATGGCATTGCCAGAAATAGAATTTACTAAAAATAGTAAATTTTGAAAATTTTCTCAACTCACTTTGCATGTTATATCATTGCAAAGCTCTTTGAAAACCTAGAAAACCCCACCATACATGCATCTGAAACTCTAACATGCAAGCCATAAAAAATGCTTCAGAACCCCTATAAAATAGGAAACCCTAATTTTACCTCTTACAAGCCTATGGGCTTCTGAAAATAGGTTATTAGTCATTTAATTGAATATAGCTAAAATGGGGACATTACAGTCCACCCTTCCTAAAATTGCTTGTCCTCAAGCAATTCTAATGCCTTCCCAAAATCACCATGCTGACCCAAACTGAAATAGAATATAATCCCTAGGTCCCAAATCAACCTAGGAGAAAGATAGCACCAACTGATGTAAGCATTGCATTGTTGGATACCAATACAAGAGCCCTCCTGATTAAAACTAAAATGAAACACAATGGAAGGAAACTCCAAAAATCCAACATTAGCTTCATCATCTTTAGCTGTTGAATAGCAAACCCAAGTGATACCAGGATTCCAAATCATCTTGAGGAACATTGTTCCTCTAATCCATTGCACTACTCTAATTAAACATTTGAATACCCAAAGTGGAGCAACATTTCTTGGTCCACAAAAGATAATGCACCAAACATGTCAGTTCCTAGGTCCCATATCAGTCTGTAGGACCTCCAAACCTTGCTGTCATAATTCTGATCAGCAACAAAAATGTTCTTAAACAAGTCACCAAACCAATGCCAAACAAATAACCATGCTCCAAACTCCATCTCAATCCAAAAGGATATACAATCACTGAGAAAACTCCAAGAAATCTTCACATATTTCACTTTAAGAGCCTTAATTTGACAATTCAAATTAGCTAATAACTTGTTGCCCGAAACAATAATTTATGAGTTGGTACCAAGAAATCCATTGTCAATCATCAATGAACTACCCATACCTAAACTATGACCATAATGAATCATTCCCTTGCTCATTTGAGGCATAAATTCAATCCAAATAAGAAATGGAGAGACCTGAAAATGAAATAAGTAGCTACCAAACATGTCTGAAATAATCATCTCAAGATCTGATTTTAGGAAAATCAACATTCAAAGAAAATAAACAGCTGCTACAAAACTGAAAATCAAAATCCAAAATATTACATCTACTCATATCCACAACTGAAAATAGTCTCTCTGAAGATTTCATTATAGAAAAGAACATTTCTTTGCTCAAAATTTCTCTCCAATCCATTTGTTGATGAACAAATGGATCCATCAAGTGGCTGGTAAGGAAGGGAACAACACCATTATTTCTAGAATTTTGATCCTTATCCCTCCAAAGAACCTTCCTACCTACCCCAAAAGATTTTTCATTTCACATCGAGGATGCCAAAAAAGGATACTTAACCAAGAATGATCCACCACATCCCTGAAGAAATTCACAACACATTCCCAAGTGCCAAACAACTCCAAATGCACACTCAAGAAAATATTGACTTCTTTGGTGAACCATTGAAGTTTATCCATGAAAGTTTCAAAAATAAGGGATCTTGAACCAAACATTGTCTTCCAATCCAACTCTGAAGACATGTTAGTGTGAGCATTACTCAATCCAAAGGATAAACTGTCTGGCATGTAAACAATATGTTTTACCAAAACAAGTTTTGACAACACCTTGATGTCAAAGATGGGAAAGTCATCACGAATCAACAAATCCCATATGGCAACTGAATTCTCTAAACCTCTTAATGAATCCACTTACAAGAAATCTTAGAGGATTATCAATCATAGAGTATAACTCATCCCCACATTCTTTGAGATGTTTGAAATCAACTAGTTGGTCTCCTACCTCCATTACACCCAACTGAGCATTCACTAACATGCACTTTGTTGATTCTAGCTCAGAAGTAAGCTTATCAACCTTTCTTTCACATCCTTGAAATGCACTAATGATCTTTGTGAATTCGTAGGTGTAATCTTGACCATTAATCTAGCATAGATACTTTGATTTCATAATCACTAAGGATTCTAATAAATTGCAGATTAAAGAGAGTGACTCCATCCCAAACTTCTCCTTGTCTCTCTTCAATCAAACTATGTGAGCGGTCAAATTTGAATAAGGCATGCACTTCATCCTCAACAAAAAACATGAATTGACCTTTCCACTCACAAAAATGCAAGGTGGTGAACTGCTGATAGCTACTCCAAGACTCTTGAATTTCACCACCCACCAACTGAAAATGATCAAGGTCATGAAGAGAATCAAATCCTAAAAATTCTTCGGACCTCTATTTACAATCAACTACATAAAGAGGAAAATATGATTTGAATTTGAGAACCTTTTTAAACTCTTCATCAACAAAGGCCTCATGGTCTTCTAGCTCTATTTCCCCTTCAGTATCTCCTTGATTATATGTTAAAGAAGCACCCAACTTGATCAATGAGTCATTATTGATCACAGACTTGAAAGTCTTATCAACAAAAAATATTTCTTTAGTGGTTGTAACCAAACTAAAATGGTCATTATGGGGCTTTTTCATGCAAGCTACTTTGTCAAAAACAACTTCTCCTCCAAAGGCCATCTCATAGCTTGCAGTGAAATCTGAATTTTGTTCTTTATTGGGATCAAAGGGAAATTTATCCCATACAAGTTCTTAACAACATTAGGTACCTTCACACCTGGATCCCAAATGGTGAAGGGCTGATTACTTTGATCAAGAGGAAATTTCCCTTCATACTCCTCTTGGAATGGTGACTCTTTGAATGAGACACCTCCCAACTTACCAAAGCTGATATATTCATGAAAACATTTCTCCAACAGCTTAGTTTGATGATCAAACAATTCAAATCCATGACTACTCATGCCATCTTCACTAAAATGAAGCAAATGATCATCATTACTATCTGACTTGAAAAATTTATCCTTTTTGTCTTCAACGAGCTCTTCAAGTGAAGGTACATTACTAATCTCTTCATTAGGGGTTACAAGCATACTAAGGAGGTCTTCTTGAGAATCCTCCATAAAATCATTGTGAAACATCTTTTTATTTTTGTCTTCTGTATTAATGCCCACTTCATTTATCTACTTTGTCTTCTTCAGGCGCGGCTTCAATTTTCCCTCACACTAATTGAACAAATCTCTAATCAACATACCAACAGTAGAGGATTTCTTCCCTTCTTGCTCATGAATGTTTAACAAAAAAGATACGAAAAAATTTGGAATGTCATCCAACTCTTTGATAATCAAAACTAAAATGTTTATTATTGTTGCAGGTACATCCTCCTCTTGTTCACTCCAAGTTGAAATGAAGAGGTAATGGATCAAATAATATATTTGATCTTGCATACCCAATTCAACCAACAACATACTTGTTTTGAGTTCTAAAAAAAGCTTCAATATAGCAGCTCTTCTGGAGTATTGATTGCTATCAGTTTCATCAAGGTCTTGAAAACTTTCCACAATCATATTTAATATGATCTTCATGGTTTCATCATCATAGGGCATCTTGGGAATTACAATTCTTATTATCTCCATGAAACAAGAAGAAATCAGCAACTTGGTTTCTTCATTTGGATGTCTTAGCCAATAGGGCCTATTAAAAAAGGTTACTACAGGTGCTAACACAAGCTGCATCTCCTCAAAAGGTGATTGCTTCACTTGTCTCAAACAATTTTCTAACAAATGAAGAATGTTCTCTTCATTTTCCCTTGACTGAAATTTTTTGGCAAGTCTTTTTCTAGCCATGTAGAGAGTCTCTGCCAACTTCATCTCTACTTCATTCGCCATGCCAAACTGCCGACTTCTGGACACCACAAGGAGTTGAACTAGAATTTGTTATGACTTTTGATGTAGTACCAAAGATCTTTGTCACTCATTTTCCTAAACATGAAGCACTGATCCACATGATGGTAGGATCTTCTGCTCTAATACCACTTAAATATGCCCCTTAATTTTTTTCAATGTTTTCACAACAAAAATCGACACTACGTCAAATATTAGCATTAGCTCCAAATTAAGAATCCAAATTTAAAAGACCTCAATTCCAAGAATGCACACTCAATCCCAATGAAGGATAGATGTTGTCATATGGTGGAGAAAACTAAACAATAATTGAAATTAAATTACAATTGAATGGAGCTAGGCGATGAACCAGCCATGAAAGAATTCCTCACTTCCACTAAATCAGTGGGGGGAAAGAGATTACAAAAAAAAATAATTCATCCACTATAGTGGGCATCCACTTGTGAGTGGGGATTCACCACTTCTCAATGGGTATAAATGAGAGATTAACAAGTTCTTTTTCCCACACTAGCAATAAACCATCCAGGGGTTACAATGCTTGAATTAAAGCATAAAGTAAATGCTGAAATAAGAATGAATGGAATAGTACTACTGTTACCAGCATTTACAAGAGCTTATTGCAATGAATATACAATAGAAATATGCTCCAAACTTCTGCAAGAATTATTCTATACTTCTGATCACAAATGTGAGTTGAAAGAACAAAGAAATATATCATAAAAAGAGAATAACTAGGTTTGATATTAAGACCAGCAAATTGAGATAATTAGACCAACAACTTAAACTTCCCCTAAATTGTTCATATCACAACTTTTCCATAACAAGGTGACCAACAACAAGCACCAACAAAAACTAAAGGCAACTACCAACATAGGGCATGATTTCCAAAGTTTGCTCATAGAAAAAGTATGATCCAAGAAGGAAGAGTGATTTCTCTTGAAAATTCCATACAACAAATTAGAATCTGATAATTGGAAAGAATGGTCGCCATGAGCATAGAAATGATATTAACCAATACCCATAAGCAAATAAAAATCAGACAAAGAGCTATAATCAAATATCTCCTTCAGCCATGATCAAACCAACAAACACAAAATTGGAATTTATTACCAAAATATTCAACTTTGAAGCTCAATATGTACTTTTGGATGAAGCACACTCTCAATCAACCATCTAGGGAACCATAGTTTCAGGCCCGAAGAATGGTATAAAAATACTAAGCTCCCCCTTAGCCAGGTTCTGAAATCAATTTAGCAGCATAACTTTACAATATTTTCCAAAGATGTAATTTAATGAATGAGAAATGGCCTGCTTTTATAGAATTGAAGGTGATTGTTGGCTCTTCAGCTTCCATCTGTTTTCCCTCCAAAAGGGACACCCATTTCACTCTTGAAACATTTTTAGCTTTTAAAACATTAAATTCACCTTTCTAGTTATCCAAGACTTGAGGAGACATATTTACTTTAGAAATATTTAATTTACCTCTTGATGAGGCATCCACCCTCAAGGGCCCCTTTTCTTAAAAAAACTTAAGTCATTAATATTGGGCCAAGGGGCCAATAATAAATTCTAAAATTAATGACTTAGAATAATTTATTTTTCCACAATAAGCCTAAAAAATGCTAAAAGCCAATTATGCTCTAAACTACACTACTTGAAATGGAAACTGAGTTGACTACTAATGCTACTGCCCAAGATGGCACTACTAGAAATAGAATTTACTAAAAATAGTAAATTCTGAAAAGTTGCTCAACTCACTTTGCATGTTATATCATTGCAAAGCTCTCTGTAAACCCAAAAAACCCCACCAAACATGCATCCAGACATTTGAAAAGTTGTCTGAAAAGTTGCTCAACTCACTTTGCATTTTATATCATTGCGAAGCTCTATGAAAACCCAAAAACCCCACCAGACATGCATCTAAAACTCTAACATGCAAACCATAAAAAATGCTTCAAAACCCCTATAAAATAGGAAACCCTAATTTTACCTCTAATGAGCCTACATGCTTTCAGAAATAGGCTATCAGTCACTGAAGGGTGTATAGCTAAAATGGGGACATTACAGTACCTCAAGCAAGGCCATCACTTTCATACCAGATTGCATGTAAACCATGTTGCATCTTATACAAACAATAGATAGCAAAATAATACCATTGAGTCTTGCAAACAAGAAGCAAGAATAAAGATTTCCAATGCTTATCCAATGACAAACTACCAAGAGCCAATCTCAATTCTCTAACACCGATTTTCCAGTAGTGGGGAATACCAACAAGCCAGTGAGAGAGAACAATAGATAATTGCTAGAGAAAAACCTTGACAGCAAATAAAAATTATAAATACCAATGCAATAAGATTTCCACAATCCATATGAAATTAGTTTTTTTTTGCTTCGTTGATGAAAAAATTGGAACACAATCAAATCCAAAAGCAAAAAAAACTAATTAAAAATACCTCAAAATAAAACAACACCTCTGATCTCAATTGTACGCACCTATAACAAGTTGCTTGTAAGCATCATAATCAAAATGGAGCTTCTGAAGTTCAAATTTCTTACCACTATAAAATTTTTAGAAAAGATCAAGCACATCCTTTTTGTGATAACACTATGAAGGGAAGAGCAACAAATTAGGGAAGAGTAGTGGATTAGGGAAGAGCAGCGGATAAGGGTGATTGAATTCATCTGTAGGTTTAATATCCCCAGTCAGACCAGGCCACTTACCAACACCACTCTCTGACCTTTCTTCATCAGTTGTTTTTCCCCATTCCTCTAGGTTTGGATCTACAACTTCATCTATAAGCTCACCCTTCATAGTTACCACATAACATATATCAGCTATATAGTTTACCAAATAAATTATTATCAGATTCCACACATGATTCTCAAATAACTACAAATCTAATGGTGGGAAAAAGGTTATAGCATACCACATGTCTAGCAATGGCAGCTGCATGTATCATGGTAGATCTCCTCAATGAAGCCACATGTCTAGCAATGGTAGTTGTATGTATCATGGCAGATCTCCTCAATGAAGCCACATGTCTAGAAATGGCAACTGCCACATCAAAAACTGGTTCCATTTTTGTGTTAAGTCTATCTATTTCAACTACCACATCATAAACTAATTTCATTTTTGCATTAAGTCTATCTACTTTAGCTGCCATTTCACTGAAACATTATTCAAGAAGTGTAGGAGCAGCTTCTCTATACTTGTTACAAGAAAATAGATGTGAAAGTTGTATTAGATATGATCTCTTCTTCTCTACCAATAAGGATAATACATCTCAAATTCCTTCTCAAGTTTCAAAAATTTTGCATTTTATTGATATTGCATAGTTCTATAAACCTCTCCAACATATTTATCATATTCTTGGACTATTTCCTTGTAAGCCATCCATTTCACATCATGTTATTTTCCCAATGTGTTGATATGTAAATTGTTTAAATAATATCTCAATCCCATTACATATAATTTTTTGTTCATTATTATTTAATTTTCTTCTATATACTTGAAAAATACCCATGCTGAAGTTCATTTTCCAAGTAAAATCTCAAGTTTCCAAAGCCAATGTAAGACCCAAACTTTTCTTCATCATATCCCCCAATAGCTCTCTTTTAGATATTGAATGACTTCAACATGTACGTGAGAAATTTTTGTATGAAACTCCTCATTTGTAATAGACCATTTAACTTTGGGTAAAGCCACAAAGAATGGTTTGGTCCTCTCACCAAGATAGTCATTGGCACTGAGATACTGATTTGTCTCCCATCTTTCTCCAAATTCCTATGTGGGAAACAACAGAGTTAGTCTTTTATCTATAGTCTTTCCAGGATGAGACTGTAAAAAACTAGTAAAAATTTGTTTACCTTGAGACAATGATCAAATTTTGAGACAACCACAATGGTACGTCTCAATGTGGGATCAATGACATGAATTTTCTCTAACCAAAGTGAGGAGGACCATTTCACACTACTTTGTTGAAGAAACAAAATTAAACGGTGTGGAGGTGCTACCAAATCCTTTACCATAGATAAAACATCCTCTGGTGTGCTATCTGGTTCGCCCTTCCCTACCATCAAAAACCGAAAAAGGATTCAAACATGGCACAATTTTTTCTAATAGAACCCAATAAAACAATGTCAAAACAATATCATTCACTAGGCAAAAATTTTAGTACAGGTATGCCTGTAGTGTCAAAAGATAGCTGCTTAACAAGGGACATGCAAATTTTTTTCCCATAACGATTTGTAGGCTTACGCTATTTAAGTATTTTTTATATTAATAATGAAGATAAAGAGAAAAGGGCCTATAATACTGATTTATATGTGTTAGATACTTGAAATCTAAGCAAAACAAAAATATAAATCCTTGCCTTTAAAAGAAAAGCATGGCCAGAAAGTAGAAGTCCTATGTTTCATTTGAGTATGAAGATGTCTCCTGATCATCATTAGAAAATATGTACTTTACTAAGGACTTTTCATGAGTACAGATCCTTTCAAATGGACATAGAAAATACAATGATAGAACCTAATATTCTTGGTTGTTGCTTAAATGATTTACAATTTGAATATTGTTGACAGCATAGCACAGAGTGTGGTCCATAAATACGTCTAGAGCATTGTTAGCAAATAGTTATTAATCATTTGACATTATCAAAGAAAATGATAATGGAAAATGCATGTTTTCCAAAGTCTATTGCAACAGAACTTTCAAATCTGATTATATAGTGATTTCCACCATTAACTATGCAAAAAATTCTTAGGCTTATCCCTTAGGCTTAGACATAAACCTTCAGTTTAGAAATGTCTACACATTCTCTGTCAGTCTCCCTCTATGGAAAATACTACAACTTATTACCATGATTTTTGCAACAAAGGATGATGGTGTAAAGGGCTCGTTGCCCTTTTCTTCAAATTTACAAATTTATGTATGTAGACAAAACCCTCCTTTTCAACTATTCCTAATGCTAATATCACTAATATGCAGTCAATGCACCAAAATCCAGTCAATTAAATCTATGGGATATAAACTGAGATGTGTAGCACGAGATTCACATATACAGAGTTGCATATTGCATTTTAGTACCTTGGATAGTCATTGCCCTTAATTTTTGGGTGGGCATGGATTACTTTTGTCGGACAAGATCAACAAGTTTCACATTGGAAAAGAGAATATTCTCTCCTATCTTGGCATAAATTTCCACTCTTTGAGATTTAAACATAAACTATGAAAATCAAAATATAACAAGATGTAGTGCTCAATGGCATATATCACAATTGTGAAACAAGCAATTTTTCTAAAGATGAATATAAAAAGGAACATGGAACTTAAATAAGTTAAAGTTGAGGAGAGGTTTGGTGTCAATCACTAACTCA
>VDFB02121781.1:0-28084 GCA_007258455.2 Sequoia sempervirens
TATATGGATCTCTTGTGATCTTCCAGAATGCTTCACCAATACACCTTAAATAACATTGCATCCTAATCTTCCACAATGAATAGTTAGTACCATCAAATCTAGGATTGTCCTTCTTGAATGTTGCCATCCCAGATCACCTCTAGCTATTAGACTTGTTCAGAGGAATAGGCTCTGATACCAATTGTTGGCAAAACAAGGACAAACAATTGAGAGGGGGGGTTGAATTAGTTATCATAGAAATTTAAACTTTTTTAACTTAACTTAATCTTAATCTCAGATCTGATGAATAAGCAATTAACCACAAGCAATTAACACATCAGAGAGACAAATAACACCAAGATTTTTGTGTGGAAACCCTATTAGTGGAAAAACCACAGTGGATGTTAGTCCACAAAATTATACTCTGCTAAAAGTATAATGAAAAATAACAAGGGGAATGCACATGCATTCAGGCACACTGCCTAGAGCTCACTGCTCAATTATAAAAGGGGACTCATTCTCCAAAAATAGGGTTTGGATTAAAACCATCCAAGATGTGAATTGAGAGAATAGCTTCTTCACAAGCCTAATTACAGTTCCAATTAAGCTCAACACTTCTTCACACTTCGCACAATATTCTTCACACTCTGCTCTTCAATCAAATGATATTCACACATACACACATGGGAGCGCATAGAGCATCATATTCATCAATGAACTAGTCACCCTTATATATCCACTACATGAGATTCCATCACAACCTAATAGTATTATTTAATGTGAATTAATTAAATAATGTTGTATTATTTTATTAATAGTAGAATTAGGGTTTTCAAGACTTTATTAAATAAATGGTATTTATTTAATTTTTCGAGAATGATGAAAAGGTGAATTAATTAAATAACGTTGTATTATTTAATTAATAGAGAAAATTAGGGTTTTAGATGTTGTTTGATGCCATTTGATGATCGCGGGATGATTTTGAGATGATTCAATATGTTTCAAAGATGTTTTAAGTTGATTTTGAGATGTTTTGAGACGTTCCAAGTTGATTCTGAGATGTTCCGAGTTGATTCTAAGATGTTCTGAGTTGATTCCGAGATGTTTCAAGATGTTTTAGGTTGATTATGAGTTGTTTCGAGACATTTTGAGTTGATTTTGAGATGTTCTGAGACATTTTGGGTTGATTTTGAGTTGTTTCAAGATATTTTGAGTTGATTCTAAGATGTTCCGAGATGTTTCGAGTTGATTTTGAGATGTTTTGAGACATTTCGAGTTGATTCCGAGTTGATTCTGAGATGTTTTTGGTTGATTCTGAGTTATTTCGAGATATTCTGAGTTGATTCTGAGATGTTCTGAGATGTTTCAGGTTGTGATAGGTGTTAAGTCAATTTTACATGTCTACACCATCATTATATTTTAGGTTAAAGTCAGCATAAGAGATATGAAAGGATAGCATAATATAGGATCATTGTCTAGAAAGTGTATCTAAAAGTGTCTCAAAGTATGTATGAAAACAATAGAAAATTAGCTAATATGTGGACCCATCATCTCCCCCCACCTAGCCTTTTGCTTGTCCTCAAGCAAAACACTAGGGATATTGATTGTACTACAAAGTAATTTACCTTAGGTCCATGTTGGCTTCCCAAATCAACAAATCCACTAAATCCTAGAAGTAAGCCACATTTAATGCTTAGATCTAGTGTATGATTTGGCCAACTAACAAGAAATGAGATTGAAACACATTTCCCCTGACTTCAAGCTCTGTAGGACCTAGGGGGTTGACCCTTTTAGCAACACCTAAGATTCAAACACACACTCAATAGGGTATTGATTAACAAATAATGCTCTTGCCAAAATATGCCAAGAAACATGAAATATCACTCAACATTATTGGGCAACTTTCATTAATTAGCATGGAGAACATGTCAGATACAAATAACCCATAAAATAGGAAAACATAATTGAATGGTTTGTTTAGATTTTAAGATTTGGGACCAAACTAAAAATAGAAGATGCACAAGGCTTGACTAGTGCCAAGAGAAGGGCTACAAAGTCATATAACCAACATTTCACCCTACAATGTTAAACATGTTTCGAAGATCTTTGAAAATGTTATCACATTATGATAACAAGACTACTGAAGCAATGTTAATATAATATTATTCACATTGTCTATATTCTTACCCAATGATAATATTATTGTGATTGACAATAACAACAATAATATTGTCAATTTCAAATGATGGGAAGCTCCTCGGGTGGTGGCGATGGTGGAGGCAAATTTTCAAATTCTGAAAAGGTGGGAGATTAGGATGATGCTTCAGGCGGTAATGGCAAATGGTTTGTTGATGAGAGGGTGATGTTAGGTGGGTCCCTTACTGCAGGTAAGCTGAGTGGGTCCCCTTTTGTGGCTAACATTTTTTCTGATGGGAAAGGGGCTTCGAAGAGTGTGTGTCCGACGCACTCCCTGGTGCCTGGCTTTGAAAAAGTGGTACCTAGATCTGTAAAGTCTGGGAATGGCTTGTCTTCAGATGGGTGTGATGGGAATCCTAATGTGGAGGGTCTTGGGATTGATAAGACTAAGAATTCTTTCTTGTTGAGCTCCTTTGTCAAATGGAAAAATATGTTTGGTTCTAAGCCTAAAGGAAAAAGTACTTCCCCTCCGATGCCTTTTGTTGCTAATAAAAAGACTGAAGAGTACTCTATTTCTGTTTCAGATTGTATTGTTGACAAAAGCATGTCTAATATGGACATGGCTCTGTTAGGTAAATTTGTTGGTCCTCGACGTCATATCGAGCTGGTGCACAAGTTTTCTTTAAATTGCTAGAAACCTAAAGGACAAGTTAATGTGGCTGCTATGGCCAAAGGTTTCTTTTCTTTTTCCTTCAACTATGAAGATGATATGGTGATGGCATTGACGGGTGGCTTGTGGTTCCTTGGAAAGTCTTCCTTGATGCTAAAGAAGTGGGAACCGAGCTTCAATCTGAACTCGTGCTCTTTCTCGGCTGCTCCAATTTGGGTTAGATTGCTTGGCCTCCTGATGGAATTTTGGGATGAGGAGGTGTTTAAGGGGATTTCCAACATGTTTGGATGTTTTTTGTCGATAGACCAAATGACGGATTCTAGGAAGCGACTGGTTTATGCCATATTTTGTGTGAATGTGGAGCAATCAACTGATTTTCCTTCTATGATTAAGATTAACTCTAAACTTGGGGTGTGGGAGCAGATGGTTGAATTCAAGTTGAATCCCTTTGTTTGCTTCCATTGTAAAAAAGTTGGCCACTGGGCTAAAAAGTGTCCTCTCAAAGTACCTAAGTAGATGACAAAACAATGGAGAGAGAAAGAGAAATCCATCTTAGGAGGTGGAGTCTATAAAACCTCCAGCTCAGGAGGTGGAGCCTGAAGTTGTGCCCTCCTTGGCTGCGATTGTGGAGGTTCATGAGGACACATGCTTGGATGAGGCTAACAAGGTGGATTCTTCTGAATGTCTACCTATTCAGGGGGAGATGAATCAGGATATGGGACAGGTTGAAAAGGAATGCTCATCCCTTGTGTTTACTAAGGTAAGGTATGTGATGTTGGAGGAAAATCATTCTTTTGTGATTGTTGAATCTAGATCTCCTCATGGGGGGGATTCCTCAAAGTATGGTTTCAAAAATAGAGGGGTTGGAGCTGAGGCCTGATGTTAAGGAGTTTGAGGAGTTGGAGGAAGTGGACAATCTGCCTTACATTAAGGCTCATGGATGTAATAGGAAGAAACACTCTCCCCCGCTGGGAGTTGTGACAAGGAATAGGTAGAGGTCAGACTGTGGGTTTGAGTTGCGTGGTAGAGGATGCCCTCTAGCTATTGTTGCTAGGGAGAAGAAGAGTTAGATGGATATAGTTGATGGTACACAAAGAAATTTGCTGGATATGTGCTCTAAGAGCACTTCCTATAAACTCCCATGAAGATTATTTCCTGGAATATGAGGGGTTTGAATCACCCTCATAAGCATGATCTGCTGGCTAATCTGGTAAGAGATCATCACCCTGATATTGTTTTAATTCAAGAAACTAAAATGGGATTGGATAAACTTTGTAGGTTGAAAATGAAGCTTTGTAAGGATTGTGGGATGCATTATTCTGAGGCAGTTGGTGCTTCTGGTGTGATTGTGACCTTTTGGAATCTTAGGGCGATTAGAGGTGTGGAGGTGTTTAATGACATTAATCATGTGGCTACCTCTTTTTTCCACCTTCATGATATTCTTGGACTTTTTCTAATATTTATGCTTCTAATTGTAAGAGTGCCAGAAAAAGGCTTTGGGAGAATCTTGCTTCTTTTAAAGTTTTCCATAATATTGGTAATTGGTTGGTCATTGGAGATTTCAATACTCCTCTGCATGATGCTAATAAGATGGGTGGGTCGTAGAACATGGATGATAGCATATATGACCTAATGTAGTTCATTAATGACTCAACTCTTCTTGATTTGGATCTGAAAGGGGCTTCCTTTACCTAGTCGAACAAGCATGTGGGTAATGCCCTTATCCAGGTTAAGCTAGATCGTGCTCTTATAACCCCTAAGTGGTTAGTCCACTACTCCTGTTCCCTCTCAGCTCTTACTAGATTGGGATCAGATCATTTCCCCTTGGCTCTATCTATGGATTTGTTGGGTGGAAAGAACTTTCCTTTTAGATTTGAGAAAATGTGGACTTGTCATCTTGACCTAGGTAATTTGGTTAAGAACTGGTGGAACATTAATGTGGATGGGTTGGCTATGTATAGAGTTGTTAAAAAGCTGGCTAATGTTAAGAATAATTTTAGAAAATGGAACCGTACCTTTTTTGGTCATATTTTTATGGAGAAAGATGGGGTGTCTAAGGAGCTTCACTCTATTTAGCAAGTCATTGAAATGTCTGGGTATGATCAGGATTTGATGCTAAAGGAGAATGTTTTTCTTTCCAAGTTGCATAAAATAATTGTGAAGGAGGAAGAATTTTGGAAGCAGCATTCGAGGATCATGTGGTTGAAAAGTGGTGATAGATATACTAAGTTTTTTCATATCTCTACACTGAAATAGGGCTTCTAACCAAATTAATCTGATTAACTATAATAATCAAGCTTTGGAGAAGGATGTTGATTTGCAACTTGCTGCTACTTCCTATTTCTCTCAGCTGCTTTCGGTGGACAGGGAGCTTGATTTGGCCTATCAAGAGGATATTCTTAGGGATATTCCACAGTTGGTGGATGATGAGCTCAATAGGCAATTAGTCTATATTCCTTCGGAAAGTGAAATTTGGTGTACTATTTTCTCCTTTGAAGGGAATAAGGCTTTGGGCCCTGATGGATTTCCCATGTTCTTTTTTTAGTCTTTTTTGGGAAATTATTGTGAAAGATGTTGCGACTACTAAGGATTTTTTCACATCGGATTCCCTTTTAAAGGAGTTGAACTCCTCCTTTATTGTCTTAATTCCCAAAAAACTTGGTGCTGCTTCTTTTGAGGAGTTTCAACCTATCAGTTTGTGCAACTCGATTTATAATATTTTCTCCAAGGTTTTGGCGTTGAGGTTGCAATTTTTTTTGCCTCTCATCATTTCTCCTTAGCAGAATGGATTTGTGGCTGGTAGGAAAATTTTGGACTCTATTCTCACCGTTCATGGGAATATTCACTCTCTTACTGTCAATAAATAGGCTGGGTTTATCCTCAAGCTTGATTTAATTAAAGCTTACAATAGAGTGGACTGATATTTTTTGTCTAAGATTCTTCTCTTCTTTGGTTTTGGGGAGAAAATGGTGGCTCTTGTGCATTAGCTTATTTCGACTCCTCCGTTCTCTGTGCTCATCAATGGGTCTCCTTCTCCTCTCTTTGATTGCTCTAGGGGCATGTGGCAAGGGGATCCTATCTCACCCTTCTTGTTTATCATTATGGTTGAGTCCTTGGGTGATCTTATCCAAAGATTTGTTAATTCTTGTCTTATGACTGGGTTAGCCCCTTCTTCTGCTAACCTTGTATGCTCTCATCAACAATTTGTGGATGATTCTCTTTTGCTTGGGCAAGCATCTATTAAGGAAGCTAAGGCTATCAAGCTGATTTTGCAAATGTATGAGGTTGCTTTTGGGTAGAAGGTTAGCTTACAAAAGAGTGTGATTTTCTTTTCTAACACTCTGATTCAAAGACAAAATATGATAGCTAGAATATTTTAGTGTCAAATTGGTGAACTTACTACTTCTTGCCTGGGGCTCCCCTTATGCTCTAAGGCTCTGGATTCCTTATGGAGGGGGTTGATTGGAAAATTTAATTCCAAGTTGGTTGGGTGGAAGGGGGATTTGTTGATCCAAGCTGTTAAATTTCAGTTGATTAAATCCACCTTTCAAAATATTTTGGTCTATGCTCTTAGACTATTTCACATGTAGAGGAATTTATGGATATCTTGGAAGGAATTCAGAAAAAATTCCTTTGGATGGGTGTTGAAGATAAAAAAAGAACTCATTTGGTTGCTTGGGATGATGTTTGTCAGCCTAAAAAGGTTGGTGGGCTGGGTATTCGCAAGATCAGAAAATTTATCATTTCCCTTTTGGATAAACAGTTGTGGAATATCTTGCTACCAAAAGTGAGTGGGAAAAAATTGCTTGGAGTAAATACATACATGGTGTTGATGGGATTAGATGTTTTTTTATCTCATGAGTTTAATCCTCTGTATGGTTTTGTGCTTTGGAATTGTATGTTGAAGGCTCGAAGGCTTGTGGCTAAGGGTCTCTTTTGGCGGTGGATCGGATCAGTTATCGGATCAGATCTTCCATATTCCAGAGCCAAGGGTTAGTTTCAGGAAGTTGCATGAGGTGGACCCCGGTCTGGAACTTATTTATAATGCTATTTCTTTGGTTCATATTCCTTCCCTCCCTTCTCTTGATAGGTTTGTTTGGAAGCCTTCCTCTACTGGTAACTTCTCCGTTGCTTCAGCTTTTCATTTCAATGAATCCTTTATTGGCCCTCCTCCTTTCTAGGCTTTTGTTTGGTCCTCTAGATTGATTCCTAAGGTCAACATTTTCTTTTGGCTCTTTTTCCAGAACAAAATATTAACTATTGATAATATGATTAAAAGAGGTTTTGTTATTCCCATTAGATGCTTTCTTTGTGAAGAGGAAGTAGAAAATACTTGTCATTTGCTGATTGGGTGTAGATATGTTGGTGTGATCTGGAATCATGTACTCTCGCTTTGGAATCTTAGCTGGGTGTTTCTTGGTTTTTTCAAAGATTTATGGTGTCAATGGGTTGGCCCCTCATCTAATCCGGCTCTACAGATTTTGTGATCTCTCACTTTTCCTCACTTGATATGGGGGGTTTGGCTAGAGCGCAACAGCATAATTTTTAGAAATTCTGCTCTTCTGTCTTTATATGTGGCTCATAATATTTGTGCGGGTATTAAAGAAAAATTGCTTTCTGGGATCTCCTTTTATGCTGGAAAAAAGATTAATCTTTGTTCCTATGATATCTATATTGCACAAAAGTGCAAGTTGCCTAGTGATATATCTCTTCTGGTCTCTAAAGGGAAATCTTCAAGAGAAGATGTTGCTTGGAAGGTGCCACCAGATGGTTGGGTTAAGATAATTTTTGATGGCATGGAAAAAATAAATTTGGGACCTACAAGATGTGGGGGAGTGATTAGAAATTCTAATGGTAGGTTTATCTCAGTTGTGGAACTCCCTTTGGGAATCCAGACAAACCATTACATGGAGGCGGCTGTAGCCTATCATGGACTCAAAATGGCTCAAAGGAAAGGGTATAGGAAGGTCTGGTTGGAGGGTGACTCTCTAAACATTATAAATAATTTGAAGAATTATTCACCTCCATCTTGGACTATTGAGGCCTTGGTTAGGGACTCCATTCAAATCATCAATTCCTTTGACACTTTTTATATCTCCCACATATTGAGAGAGGGAAATATGTTAGTTGATTTCTTCACTAACTTTGGTGTTAGAGAAAGAAAGGAGTGGGATTTAAATGATCCTATTCCTTTTGAGGCAACAACTATTATTAAAAATGAATTCTAATTTCAAGTTGCTTTTGATCTTATTTTGCATTGAGTTGTGCATGTCCTTATTGACGGTAATCTCCCCTATGATTACTGTGAAAAAGAGAAAGGATACTATGTTTGCTGATGATACTGCTACTATGGGTAAGCTGCCTAATGTGGATTGTGCTGATGAGAAGGGTGGTGTTAAAGGTAGTGATTTGAGTGGTGAGGTAAAAACTGGTGGGCCAAGGGTCAGAACTAGAAACAAAATGAAAGCTCAGGGCGGGGCCTCTAGTATAGAGGTGTTTGATAATGTGGATGATGTGCAAAAGATGGTTGCTAGTGAAGTGGAGGTTGCAGAAATACTGAACAATATGTAGTGTTGTTGGCTGGCTGCCTTCTTTTTGGTTGCTTTTTGGCTATTGGTTTGCTACCATTGGGCTAATTGCTGCATAATGTTGTTATCTTTTTTTATCATTTTCTTTTTTTCTGTAAAGGGTTCCAGGCCCCTTCAAAACTCATTTTTTTTTACCTCCAATCAAAACAAGACCACTGAAGATTTATCAAATGACCATTTTTATAAATCCACATGGAAACACAATACTCCTGTTACATTCACTAAAGCAATTACTCTATTCTTTGAACAAAGGCAATAATAAATGCAACTCAAATGCAACAAATGTACATGAAAAAACCCAAGTAATGTTTTATTATTGAATTGAAAAGAGTATTACATCTCAGCCATGGATACAATCATTGGATAAAATATATTCATGAAGCATAATTCAAGACACAAAAACATCTCAGACTAATGGTTGATAGTTATATTTCACCCTAACTTTACAATTTACCTAGAGCTTCTGCCTGCCTTGCAAAAATTTTAGAAAATGGAACCCCAAAAAATGAGAAAGAAACAAAATAAGAAGAAGAAGAAACAACCCTAAGATCCATTTATGGAAGACACCTGGATCCTTCATCTTCCATTGATCTGCAACAAGAAATTGGAAAAACTATTCTATCTTCTCTCCTAATTTTACCCCTTTCTTCTAGAAAACAAAACTGCAACTGAAAAACCACTTCGTGGACAACCTGTACCTCCATTTTACCCTGCAGTGAAAATGGTTCTGTTGTTCTCATGAGATCCTTTTAATCCTCCTTTTGCTTTGTTGCAGCTAAAAATAATTTTACCTGTGAAAATCCCTTTTCCCAATAAAGAAGACCCTTTTAAACAATGAATATTCTATTCACTTTATAAAATCATCCCCCGTGCCATTTTACTTTGCACCTCATCTTAAAATATTTTCGCCTGGTGAGAGGAGCATGGATAATATTTCACTTATGGGCTCAAAAGGCAGTTTGTCCAGTTAGCACCGCGCACAAAAGCACATATTAAAGATAAATTTCCATAAAGGTGAAGAGGAAGCCCGCCTAAGGCTTTATGTTAGACCAAAATTTCCATACTTTATTGCCAGCAATATATTTTTACCCACTCGACAAAAGAACTTTTAAGTTAGAATTAGTAATTTTTGTAAAAGAATTTTATGTATCCAGGGCTCTTGGGAAACCTTCCTGCCCTCTCAATAGCGCATCTTGCAGCATTTTAAGAGAGTGTATTTTTAATTATGCAGGTTAATTAGGATCCCTCCATGTAAACTTGTTTTTTTGCTAAATTTTGTTGAGGAAGATTTCGCTGGCCCCTAACTTTCCGTTGCGAAGCTATCTGTGGACTATGGCAGCAAAGAGAGAAACAATTTTGATGCATTTTTCAGCAGCAAGCCCGCCGGACTATTCAGCAGTAATTTAAAATTTCATCACGCAGTATCAAAGATGGATTCTATCGTAGCCGATGATGGTGCCCTCTTGCGTGACACCCAGCGTTTTGGTGATTCTATAGCCAGCTTCAAAGTGGTTCGCTTCATTATTGCATGCATGAACGCAGCGTAAAATTTTTTTCAGCAATAGTATCCAGTTTCCACACTTTATTCAAAGGCGTAAATAAAACACCCCATGAGGAAAAATCATCTCAGCATGCTTATTGGGCTTTGAAATAATACATTGACCTTTTTACAAATTAGATTGCAATGACACCCTCATCAGCTTCAAAGAATTTTTTTGGTCTTTGGGCCACAAATAATTTCCTCAAACAATTTTGATTTGCTTCACAACAAGCTCACACTCTTACAAACAATTCCCTAGCCTTCGAAGATATGTTTCCTTCATTTTGTGGGTTGAGTTCCTTATTTCAACCATTGAATTCATTGCATCAATTGCATTTAGTGTAGCTTTAAGTGTTCCCTTTTCTATAATCTAGTCATCAACACACAATTCCATATTGCCAAACACACATACACATCTTATGGGTTTTTAACCATCTTACACATAAAATCTACACCACATCAATACACTAAGAAACTACACGATCCGTATCACTTTCTAGCTCTCTAAGGTTTCCTATTGAAAATGATATTGAACCTCGATCTATATGATCACAACTGTGCACAACTACATCATTCAAGCATGAACATTTCTTGTTAAGGACTGACTTATGAATGTCATTTTCACACATTGTGACTTTTTCAAACTCAAATTCATTCAAAATGTCACTTGTTTCCTTAGACATTGCACTAGGATAGACATAATCATAAACTCTAAACAGTACTAGCTTGTATCCTTTTTATATATCCCTTAGCTATTCAAACAGAGTGACAAGATTAAATAGTGCTGTGATTTTATCCCTTAGTGACTTCAAACAAAACATCACTCTCCTAGCTTTCCCTTGGAAATTATTTTGTTACAAGGTGTTCCTCCTCCAAAATGCAACATCTTATATATTCCATTGACAATGGTCTCAATTTTTTCCCCAAAGAACTTATATAGAAAAGCTAGCTACTTGTAATGCTTTCTCATTTGCATGCACATGTCGGGTCCCCTTGTGGGCCTGACTATTTTTTTTTTCATTTTGAAGCAAGTTTCATCTTCAATTGACCTTGAGGTTGCTTCTAAATGCTTCTAGCATGAAAAATTAAGGTGGGTTGTCGTTAAAATTTACTTTCGAGCATATTTGCACAATGACCAAAACTAGCTCGGTGGGCTCTGGAATCGCCCTAAAAAACTAATCAAAAAACCTCTTGAAGTCATGAAAGTTCACAAGCATGTAGAAATTTGACCCAAGAATCCATTGCAATAAATAGATTAGAAAAATAGATTTCGAAGCACAATATATTCATTGCCAAAGTGGCTCATTCAGAATTTTCTACAACTGCACTTGTCAAAAACCAATTAGGGCTCGCCAAGTCACCATCTTGGAAAAATATCAAATCACCTTCTGGGAAGCTACCATTGGAAAAATTAGATCATTTACGTCCATTGAGTATGTGTACAAGAGGGATTTAAATCAATCCATGTTCGTCACAAGATATTTAGGGTCAAAATTGACCACCTTGAAACACTTCTGGAAATGCAGATGTAAAATAGAGCTAACTACATTTGCTTTCGACCTGGTAAAAATATCAAATCAGATTCTGAGGCTTTGAAACTAGATCAGGGAGCATATGAATATGAGGGGAATGCAGGGAAACAATCCTTTTGTCATGACGATCATTCAGCTATGAAATATCAATCTGAACAGGAGGCCACTTTGTAGGACTGAGTTTGCAAACAACAAAATAGTCCTAGAACCCTCCAACTTCACTTTTCAAAACCCTATCAAAACTCATCACGGGAAGCTGAAATAGGAAATACATGTAAAAATATGTCAAATGAATATTCTCACCAAGGGGTTTGGCATGAAAAATTATCTAGCTCCAAATTATGACCTTCCAAAGTAGGTCACTTGGGCAGATTTTTCAGGTGCACTTCTGAGTGTGCAAAGGTGAATTTTTCAACATGGGCACTTCAAAATTTGAAAAATTTGAAGGTACCACCAATGGATTTGACTGGGGATGCATGACCCTTGTGGGCATGGAAAGATTCCAGATCTCTGGAGAGTAGACCAGGTGCCAAGTCCATTGGGTGCTCCAAAACTACTCCTTTATTCAACCTTTTTTTACCTCATTTGATGGCCCCAGACCACCAAACGAAAAGGGGAAGTTAATATTTACCCCTTTCAAACACTTTGTTTTCTACTATCTAAAGTGGATCAACATTTTTATTAGGGATTTCCTAGCAATTAACTCCATTGTGATTAGCATAATCAACCATACATTCTATGTTTCCAAAACTGTCATCATCATCACAAAATGTGCCTGACTAAAAAAATACAATCAAACAACATATGGAACCCATGCATTTTATAATGTATATAACCAATCTACTCATTGGCCTATTCCAATACAAGTTTATTTGATTGATTTGAAAAAGTGAAACATTCATAGTCCACTTGATCATTGACATCATAAACTTTGACATCACATTCAATTTGCACATCAAACTGAAAACTTTCCTAAAAAAATTTTCGTGCACTCTGCAAACAATCCCCAGGTGCATCAAAAAGAAAAAATGCATATTTAGGAGCCTCCTTGAATTGGGTATCATGGCATAAGCATATTTCTTGGAATTTCAGTTTAGGTATATCAGAACACACCTTGCTATCATGGAAATGGAGATCATATGCATCATTAACATCTACAAAATGAGTAAATGCACTCATCTTAGGTTCAAAACATATTTTGATTCATCCTTCACATCATCATTTAGCTTAATGTAAAATACCTCAAGAGTAGGCTCAAGCAATTTAGCATCAATAGGGGCAGCAGAGAGACACCCATGCGTATTGGTAACTTCATGTGCAATATCAGTTGATATGTGTGCTGACCCAAATGTGAAAGACTCATTGCTATCTAAAATTTCCTCATTAGCAATAGAACTAGAATCTTCATTTTCTTTCACATAAATGATTTTCTTATGGGATGAAAACATGTCCATGTTCACACTGTAAAGATAAGGAACATCAAACAAGAAGCAATTGTACTCAATTTCACACTCACTAACATGAGATCCACCATTATTTTCATTTCTTGGCTACTCTACACATGGATCAAGAATTTTTGCAATATCAAAACAATCTAAAACTTTATTGTCATATGAATCAATAGGCTCTTCAATATTATCAATGGGTAATAATGTTGATTCAAGATCCATATACTTGTCACAATGTACAACTTGATCACTACAAAATGAACCCCCTATTTCATCATCATGTACATCATCATCCTCTTCATGTATCACAAACATTTCCATCTCTGCTTCATATAAGCAATCATGAGGAGTAGGGGCATAAGCACATTCATCAACATGTTTATCATATTTAGCATTATGCTCAGGATCAACATACTGAACACACACATTTTTTTCTTCAGATTCCTCATCACTCACACAATTAACATGCTCTATTGATAGCAGACCCGAACTACATTCTAGGTATTCATCCCATGCAATTTGTTCCTTCACTTGTGGACAAGTGACTTCATGAGCATTTATATCATTGCATCCTTCATGTGAGGAATATGCTTCTAAATCATCCTCAAAAGAGAAGTTACAATCCTTAGAGAAGCAATCAAAAACCTCAATCCCATCATGATCTTCATCACAAGAAAATTCATCACTACATAAACCATGTTCAAAATTTTTAGAGTGAATGCTTAAGGTTGCACTTTCAGGATCATGATCACTGGTTTGTAATGAAATATCAACAACACGTGCATTGTTTTCACTGATCACATAATGACATGGAATAACACCTTGTATCTCTTTTGCTTCTCCATCACTTGAGATATCACAAGAAAATAATTCATGCATATTTATTTTGTTATCATCCCATGTATCTTTTTCTTCATCACTGTTGTGTTTCTCTGTATATGTGTTGTTTGTGATTTGATTACAATCATTACCTTCATCCATACAATAATATGGATGTTCATCTTATGACATATTCTTTTCACTTGTTTACATTATTATCTAATTCCTCTTAATAGGACAGTTTCTATCTTCATTTTGAGACATCACATTTTGTGCATAACCACACTTGTCTATTTCTATAATCTTTATCCAATTAGGTACTTGGTCAAAGCTATGGGGCTTCAATTCCTTTGGCAAAGTACTCAATCCAGATTCATAGATTTCACAAAACAAATCAATGCAAACTGAATCCTTTGGTCTAAATTTTTTGGGGACCTCCAACAAGGCATCCAAAAACCTCAAAAATAGATCATATAATGACTCTCCCTTGTGTCTCTTCATTTCATACAATTCTTGCACAAAATACTTTTGATCAACATTGCTCAAATTTCATTAACATTCAACTTGGAGCTCACTATGATTTGCATATTGTGATGATGGAGAAATAATAATAACATAAGCATTATCATCTTAAAAATAATTTCTTCTATCGAATCTATGAATTCCATTTACATGGAGTGTGCTAGGATAACCAACACTTGCAGCCATATATCCTTTCATCATTGGGTATTTCAAATTATTCTCAATATCCATGACATGTTGATATGCCTGATGTAATATTGCAGGCTCTTTATCCCTTAATAGATAGCTCATCTTACTATCAAATTCACCAAGATACACAACCAAACACTTAACATCATTTGGTCACATATTTTCAAGAATATCCCTTATTTCCTTTGCAAATATAAGATTGAAAGTAGGAACCAACTCATCTTCATTTCTACGGATTTCCATAAAGTTTTTTCTTACCACGCTTGGATTTACCCTTTCACCAAAGTGGTCTATAAAGGCTATCATAAACTGATTCCATGGAGCTATAGAACATGCCAGTCAATATGAGAACCAATCTCTAGCACCATCCTTCAAAGAGTGAACAAAAAGCTTCATGACAATATCCTCATGATTTACCTCATAATCCCCCATCAAATACATAAATGTATGCAAATGCTTAGAATCTAATTCTAAACTTTGCATTGTGAATTTGGCCAAATATTTGCTAACATTTTTAGGAATTGGGTTCGGGAAACCTTTAATACCACTAAAAACCAATGGCATATACCTTTCAATAGCAAAATCCCTTTGAGGGCATGGTAAAAATTGTTTGGCCTACATACTTTTACTTGCTATTTCCAAGGGAAACCCTCTTGTATCCATATTCAATCATTATCAACTTCATACATAGCTATCAACTGCCTCATTTACTAATTCAACCATGATTCTAAAATATAGATCAGATATTTGTGCCTTAAAGCTTTCTCAGAGGCATAATTTAGAAATAAACATACTTCTCAAATCATTACAGATATTAGACATTACACATTACAAGTATGAAAAGGACTACTACTATTCCATTTCTTAATAAAATTTCATTTAATAGGGAACCATTTATCATCTCAAGTATTGAAGATTTCTCATAAACTGCTTTCAAATAGAATAATGCTTTCTTTAGATTTATGAGAATACTTGGAAACTTGTAGCAGTTGTTTACCTATCTTCTTGACCATAAATTCTATAGATCTAGAAATTTTCTTCACATCTTTAATAGGTTCTTTAGACAGACTCGCCACCTCTTTTCACAGAGGACTGAACTTCAAGTAGTATGAAGCTCTTTCAAACATAAATCTTGTTCTAGGTTTTCTCCAACAACAGAGTCACTCATAAATTCTTTGAAATTTTATGCAACAAAACCTTTTCCAGGTCCAAGAAATTTTCAACATCTGAACCAGATGTTTAGTTCCACCAAATGATTGACTCTATGAGATACAAAATTTCTCCCCAGCAGAGTCGCCAATCTATTGGTTTCCCAAATCAATAGATCCACTAAATCCTAGAAGTAAGCCACATTTCATGCTCAGATCTAGTCTCGGCTTTGGCCAACTAATAGGAAGTGAGATTGGAACACATTTCCCCTGCACTTCAGGCTCTATAGAACCTAGTGGGTGACCCTTTTAGCAACACCTAAGATTCAAACACAAACTCAATAGGGTATTGCTTAACATATAATGATCTCACTAGAATATGCCAAGAAAAATGAAATATCACTCAACATTAGCTAAGATATTGGGAAACTTTCATTAATTAGCATGGAGAACATGGTGTTGGTGTAATCAATTAATTAATTAATTATTACACTAACATAAGTTAACTTAGGTCATAAATCATTTAGTCCTAGGTTGCATCATTTAATAAATGGGATAATATTCCCTTCCTAGTTTGTGGGATAAGATTCCTTCTAGAACTTATCTCATCATTTAATGATCATCTACATAGGGTTCACATGTTGTCACATGTTGTTAGATTATAACACTTGGCAACATCTCATGCATATTAGGGTTTACTTCTTGCCTATATAATCAGGCATCTTGTTCATTTGTAACATATCATAATCATTTTCATCATATCAATAGAATATTTAATCAACATTCCATTGTTGCAACACTTCTCTTTGTGGTTGATTATCTTTCATGGCTAAAGTCCTTCATTGAAGATTCTGGAGCTTCAGGGCTGTGCATCCATTAATCTCAACACATGGAAAATATAAATAAACCATAAAATAGGAAAACATAATTGAATGGTTTGTTTAGATTTTAAGATTTGGGAACAAACTGAAAAACAAAAGATGCATAAGGCTTGACTAGTGCCAAGAGAAGGGCTACAGAGTCATAGAACCAACATTTCATCTTGCAATGTTAAACATGTTTCGAAGATCTTTGAAAATGTTATCACATTATGATAGCAAGACCACTGAAGCTTTATCAAATGACCATTCTTATAAATCCACATGGAAACACAATACTCCTGTTACATTCACTAAAGAAATTACTCTATTCTTTGAACAAAAGGAAATAATAAATACAACTCAAATGCATCAAATGTGCGTGAAAAACCCAAGTAATCTTTGATTATTGAATTGAAAAGAGGATTACATCTCAGGCATGGAGACAGTCATTGGATAAAATATATTCATGAAGCATAATTCAAGACACAAAAACATCTTAGACTAATGGCTGACAGTTATATTTCACCCTAACTTTACAATTTACCTAGAGCTTTTGCCTACCGTGTAGAACTTTCAAAAAATGGAACCCCAAAAAATGAGAAAGAAACAAAATAAGAAGAAGAAACAAACCTAAGATCCATTTGTGGAAGACACCTGGATCCTTCATCTTCCATTGATTTGCAACAAGAAACTGAAAAAAATCTTCTCTCTTCTCTCCTCATTTTACCCCTTTGTTCTAGAAAACAAAACCGCAACCATAAACCACTTTGTGAACAACCTACACCTCCATTTTACCCTATAGCGAAAATGGTTCTATTTTTCTCATGAAAGCCTTTTACTCCTTTTTCTTTGTTGCAGTTGAAAATAATTTTACTTGTGAAAATCCCTTTTCCCAGCAAAGAAGACCCTTTTAAACAATGAATATTCTATTCACTTTATAAAATCATCCCCCCATGCCATTTTACTTTGCACCTCATCTTAAAAATATTTTCCTTTACACAATGAAGGATTTTGAATATTTCACCTTGGGCTTTCAAAAACATTTTCCCGTGCTTTCACTTTTCACTTTACATATTAAAATAATTTCCATAAAGTGAAAAGCCCTTTAAAAATTATGTCAGGCCAAGAAATTTTACCTACATACGTTTGTTTACTTGGCAATATATTTTTTGCCGCCCAACAAAAGAAACTTTTGATTTTAATTGGCTAAGTTTCTTTTTTAAAATATTATGTATCAGGATCTTGAAACCTTTACCCTCTCAACCCCGTGCACCCCACAACATTCAAGAAATTAATATTTTAATTGTGCGGGGTTAGTGGTATTCCTTCATGTCACTTGTTTTTTGCTGGTTGTTGATGAAACTTTTCTTCTCTAACTTTCATGTTGTAGCTTCTCTGTGGAACTATGGTGGTGAGAAAATAATTAGTATACATTTTCATTTTAAGTGCAAACTATTCCTTATGTTAAAATTTAATTTGCAATATCAAAATGGTCCTCTTGCTTGAACGATGTCACCCTTTGTAGCATAGCATTTGTTGATTTCCTACAACAACTTCAAAGTGGTCCTTCATGTGTGCCATGGATGCCTATGTAAAATTTTTCTTTGTAATCATCAAATTTCCCCCTTTCAGTTAGTGCAAATGGCTGCCCCATGTGAAAAAAACATCTCCTTGTCACTTGTGGAGCTTTGAAATATCACATTGACCCCATGCAATTAGTGCAATGGAACCCCATCCTTCACAAACATTTTCTGGTCTTTGCGCCACACAAAATTTCCTCAAACAATTTTGATTCGCTTCACAACAAGCTCACACTCTTACAAAAAATTCCCTAGCCTTTGAAGATATGTTGCCTCCACTCTATGGTTCCATTTCCTTATTTCAACCATTAAATTCATTACATTAATTACATTTGGTGCAGCTTTAAGTGTTCCCTCTATTGTAAGCTAGTCATCAACACACAGTTCCATATTGCCAAACACACATACACATCTTATGAATTTTTAACCACCTTACACATAAAATCTCCGCCACACCAATGCACTCAGAAGCTACATGTTGTGTATTATTTTCTAGCTCTCTAAGGTTTCCTAATGAAAATGATATTGAACCTTGATCTATATCATCACACCTGTGCACAACTGCATCATTCAAGCATGAACATTCTTTGTTAAGGACTGACATATCAATGTCATTTTCACACATTGTGATTTTTTCAAACTCAACTTCATTCAAAATTTTACTTTTTGCCTCATACATTGCACTAGGATAGACATAATAAAAAATTCTGAATAGTACTAGCTTGTATCCCTTTTTAATACCCTGTAGCTATTCAAACAGAGTGACAAGATTAAATAGTGTTGTGATTTTATCCCATGGTGACTTCATAAAAAAAATCACTCTCCTAGCTTTCCCTTAGAAATAATTTTGTTGCAAAGTGTTCCTCCTCCAAAATGAAACATCTTATATGTTCCATTGACAATGGTCTCAAAAATTTCCCCAAAGAACTTATATAGCAAAGCTAGCTACTGTAATGCTTTCTCATTTGCATGCACATGTCGGGTCCCCTTGTGCGCTTGAATAAAAAAATAAATTTTGAAACAAGTTTCATCTTCAATTGACCTTGAGGTTGCTTTTGAATTCTCTTGGCATGAAAAATTGAGGTGGGTTGTCATTACAATTTACTTTCAAGCATATTTGCACAGTGACCAAAACTAGCTAGGTGGGTTCTAGAATTGCCTTGAAAAACTAACCAAACAACCTCCCAAAGTCATGAAAGTTCACAAGCAAGCATAAATTTGACCCAAGAATCCAATGCAACAAACAAATTGGAAAAAAATATTTTGAGGTGCAAGATATTCATTGCCAAAGTGGCTCACTCAGACTTTTCTGCAACTACACCTGTCAAAAACCAATTAGGGCTTGCCAAGTCACCATCTTGAAAAAATATCAAATCACCTTCTGGGAAGCTACCATTGGAAACATCAGATCATTTAGGTCCATTGAGTATGTTTGCAAGAGGGCTTTCAATCAATCCATATTTGTCACAAGATATTTAGGGTCAAAATTGACCACCTTGAAACACTTCTAGAAATGCAAATGTAAAACAGAGCAAACTGCATTTGCTTTCGACTTAGTAAAAATATAAAATAAGATTTTGAGACTCTAAAACTAGACCAGGGAGCATATGAATATGAGGGGAATGCAGGGAAAAAATCCATTTGTCATGACGATCATTTAGCTGTGAAATATCAGTCTGAAGAGGTGTCCACTTCACAGGATTGAGAGTTTGCAAACAAAACAGTCCTAGAACCCTCCAACTTCACTTTTTAAAATCCTATCAAAACTCATCATAGGAAGCTGAAATATGACATACATGTACACATATGTCAAATGAATATTCTCACCAAGGGGTTTGGCATGAAAAATTAGTTGGCTCCAATTATGACCTTCCAAAGTAGGTCACTTGGGCAGATTTTTCAGGTGCACTTCTGAGTGTGCAAAGGAAAATTTTTCAACATGGGCATTTTAAATTTTGTAAAACTTAAAGGTGCCACCAGTCCACAACTGAATTCACCTCCTAAATTTGTTTCAAATGGAAACCTTGATATTTTGCAAGCTGCCTCATCCTGATAATTCCTGCTTTATCACATTCTTCATCTTTCTCCCTAGTTCAATGTGGAACTGGATAGAGGAGGATAGGTGGGTGGAAGGTGAGTGGTACCCAATAAATTTGCTTATTAACACCAATTTCTATATACTTGTGTACCCTTTGAAAAATAACAGTGAAATTATACATGGAATGTGGTTCCTTCATCTATACTTCAGGGGTTAAAACTATTCCATCTATTTTGTATGTACTTGTAGCACTGTTGTCCTAAACCCACAACTAACATCTACATTCTTTCATAATCTACTTTCCTAAGTTTCATGATTTTCTTTCCCACACCTTTATGGTTAATGAGTTTCAGCCATTCACCAATGACTGCATCAAGGTTTTTAGCCTCTTTTCTTATGGGGAGAGCTATTGATTTCTCTTTTTCTTCATACTCTTCCATTATCCCACCCTTGAGCTGTTCATTTCTATAATAGGATACAAGTTCCCATATTTGAAGATCCCCTACAAAAAATAGAGGGTTTCATTTTGTTTCATTAGGCACTACATATTTTTGTAAATAAAACTCACACAATCGATCCTATTCTTTAAGTGTAGAAGTAGCAAAAAATTCAAGAAACTCATAAGTTCTACTCATACCAACATAATGTTTGCTAATTAACCTACTAAACTAAAAGCATATAAATATTTCCTATAAAAATAATGCATATGTTCTTAGTGGAGGTCTACATTTGACAATCTATGCAGCTTTATCTACTACTTCCTCCAACCTAACTACTGATTTGTTCAACTCCGAGTCTTTCTTTTCCAGTTCCCTAACATATTCTTCCTTTTCTTCTGTATACAAAGATTTTGGCACCTTAATGCTTTCTTAAACTTTTGGGGTTTTTCACCTAAAAGGAGAAAGATGGGCCAAAATGCAATGTACACATTCAAGATTAATGCAAGGATGGATGAAGTATGTCTAAATGCACTAAACTAAAGAAGAAAGATGATTATTAATGTAAAACCTAAGATATGCAAAGTGTTTAAAAACACATTGTGATATGCAGAATGATAAAATGAATGCACTAATGAAAAAAATAAAGATGATAAAAATAAATTGTGCACCTGAAAACTGATGAAGGACAAAATGAAGATTGCAGATGCCTCAAAAATTTTGGAAAATCTGATTTTGAGCCAACTGGGTGACTTAGTCCCAGATTAGGAAAACTGCCTAGAAACCTATTTCTGCTAAATGGGTGTCCAGAACTCCTAAAAATTCTTAAAAACCAGTGCAGTGGGACTAAGTCACCACTGTTGGTGACTTAGTCCACTTTGGATTTTTTATAAATCTGAAAGTGGAAAGGGAAGCCCATAATCTACACTCTGTTTTCTCACAGAGACCCGGATCCAAATATGCAAAATTACTTGTAAAAGAGAATATAATTTGATTTCTAATTGGGGGTTTTCCTTGGTCAAGCCCCTAGTTGGTATTTAAACTTTGAAAGAGAGAAAATTTGAATAAAACCCTAGCCCTAAGTGTGTTTAAGACTAGGAAGTCTGAAAATAAGATGCAACCCTATCCTAATGTGCAAGAATAAGATGCATAAATGGATTTAGAACAATGCAAGACTCATTCTAAGAGACACTAAATCACATTATAAATGAATCTAAATTACATACAAACCTTCCTTAGGTTGAAGATAGATAGAAAATGGAAGATGAAATAAATTTGAAAACAAGTCTTTAGGATTGATTTGATGGATAGTTGCATCTCCTCAACCTAGATTTCTCCATGATTCACCATAGGCATCCATGATCAACCCTTTGTAATGTGATATCTTGAATAAAAGTAAGCTTGAAGACCTACAAAAACCCTTACTTGCTTCCCTAAAGCTTCAACTTTGCTGTAGAAAGACTAATGAATCTTCTTGTGAAAGATATTTAATACTTGAATTTTGATTTTGCTTGATAAAAATGACTTAATGTTGTGAAAAATGACCTAAAAACACTTATTTTATAGGTATAAATACCTAATTCCCCGTTATTTATACCTAAGAGGCCAACATCCGTTGAAAAATTGAATTAAGTCGGTGGGTTTCTTGCTTAAAATTGAAAATTCCCCCAAAAGGGACTCATTCACCACCATTGGTGAATGGGTCCCACCAAAGGGGACTCATTCGCCCAAGGTGGCGAATGGGTCCCACATGTGGTTTTTCAGAGGTGGGTTTTTGAGATATGAATAATTTAAGCATTATTTGTCAGGATTTGTATGATTTTTTTGAGTGAAATGGGCCTCTAGAACAAAAGTAATGAGCATTAGGGGCCTATAAATGCAGTTTTTAAGGGGTGATTGGTGCAAGGGTGTCTAAAATAGGAACAAATTAGGCCACAAATTGTACTTTCTGCAAAGGAGTACAATTTTTGTGTCCACATCTTCCTTCCATTTCTCCTTTTCATGTGTAAGCTCATTAGTCACTTTCCACAATTGATAGCCAAGTGACAAGGATGTGTGGTAATCAATAGTTCTAAGTGAAGGAGGTTTTTGTTCTAGGGTTTCCAATTCTCTATCCTCTATTTTATTCATGTCTAGTTGTACCAAAAAATCAAGTTTAGTGCCATGGGCACACAATTGCAGTTTCTCCTCCATCTCTTGCATTTTTGCTTCTCTTTCCTTGTCCTTCTCTTCATAATTTTGCACTAAATCCTCCAAGTGTTTAATCATGTCTAAAGCCTCTTGGAGCTCTTTCCTTACATCACTTTCCTCAATTTACATCTCCTCTATATCTACAAACTATTCATTACCTCCCTCTCAATAGTCTCCATGAATGAGACTATCTAGGGTTTCTGTCCATAATTTCTTAGCAGTAAATATATCTTCTGATTTTGAATCAAAAGTTGTTAGTACATATCTTTTCCTTTTTTTTGGAATATTCACATTACCAAGGGCATCCTATTTTACCTCAGAGTCTGTTTCTACAATCAGGACATCTTCTTCTTGTTGTTCCTTGATATTTTCTTCTTCCTCTGGTTCTTCTATATTTTCCTTCATGGAACCTTGTCTCCTTAGTCTACTAGAGCATCTGGGTGTGAGTATTTCTTTCTTCTTTTCCTTTTGAACACTCTTCTTCATCTTTAGAACATCCTCTTTCTTCTTTTGAATATCCCTCTTTTTCTTTGGAATATCCTTCCTTTCTTTTGGTTTAGAGGGTGTAGAAGTGGATGCACTGCCTCTTCGACTCTTAGATTTTTGTGATCTTGAAGAAGATGGCATTTCCTTAATTATAGGTGGCCTAGATTCTGGTTCTTTAGGTTCCTAATGCTCATCTTAGCTATAGGTAGGTGAATCCATAGGTGAGATGAGAGGGTTTTCCTCTATAGGTTCATTTTGGGGTTCTACATCCTTAGGTACTACAGGTGCATCCAAAAAACTATTAATATTTGTACATTTCTTAAAGTCCTCCCAACTCACTTGTGGGTATTGAATCCTTAAACTTCTATTTATCAATAAAGAAATTAAAAAGTGATGAGATAGAGAAGTATCACTTTGTTTTCTTTGGTATTATGATGACATCTGTTTCAACAAATTGTAAAGAAAGTTTGGTACATTGACTAACCTATTATGCTTGAGGTGACTGAGTGATTTGAAATGAACTGTATACAAAAGGTTTTGCTTACCATCATAGGTGATGTATCTGACAATGTAAGAAGTACAATTTTCCCATAACCAGGGGAGAGAAAGTCTCTTCATACCTTGTGATGATGAGTTTAATTCCTCTCCTCATATATAGAATTCTTCCTTGGTTGCAACTGCGTCAACTCGTGCTAGAAATTCTGCCCCTGTTCTTGGTAACCTAGTGACTTGTATAATGGTAGTCTCAGATGCATCTACTGAAAGTCCCTTTACCATAGCTTCATCATATTCAAGAGTAGTTTCAAACCTTCATGTCATATCATCACTAAATTCTATTAACTTCAAGAAGTAGTAGAGCTAGCCAACCCTAGTAAAAATGGGTAAAACCGTTGCATCCTCCAGAATTTGCTGATGAGCTGTTGGCTTCCTTCTTATGACATCACCTCCTATTCTAGATTACTTTCTCTGATCAATATATTCAACTCAGCTTTGGAAATTTAGCTCAATCTTCTCTACCACCTTTAGAAACCCTTCACTTTCCTTCTATTTCCTCATATATCTTTATTGGCATACCATACTACAAGTTTCCCTTCTTAGTACCAAATTAATTTAAGCTCATGAACACGTTCTAAGTTCGACTCTGGTTTAGAATAAGCTCAAGTTCTCAAGCTTAAAAATTTAGCAATTGGAAATGGCAACAAAAATGAGATATAATTTGGGGGGTTTTGCATGTCATTTCTATCCATTGATTTTAATTTAGGTGGCAAATTTTGAAAAGATTGACAAAAGGATTGACTAAGCTGTACCCTCCCCCCAACTTAATTGCTGAAGTGTCCTCACTTCACGTTTTTATTGGAAGGTGGTTAAAATATGAAATAATTTAAAATGGTGATATTAATAGTTCACATGCATGAATTAATACAAAATACATAATGAAACTTTAAAGAATACTATATTAATCATGATAGCGTACCTGAAGTACTGGCCAAAAGCGATAACTATGCACCGTGCATGTAAACTAAAAAGAATGTATCTAGTTTTTGATTTGATGTGATGGAAAATAACTGCAAGCTAATGAATAGTGGGTGACGGGTGCAAGTGATGGGACAATTATTATGGATATGAGCTGGTGATTTGATAGGTCAAATATGTGAAATAAGAATTGGTAGCAAAAATCATGTTGTAGGTACTTATTGTGAAAGATGGACATTACATGTGGATAGTATGAGATGAATGCATGTGAACTTGCAGTAAGTATGGCACCAACTAATTTAATTTTTTTTCTTCCACTAGATAGTGTTACAAGTACCTACAATGTTAGGGATAGTGTTGAATGTTGACAACTATTAAGTTACAGGTTCCTACGACATTAGGACCCTCTGTGAATGTTGAGAAATAGGTCCCTCTAAAGATATTTTGAACATTATTATAATGCGCAGTGTGTGCTTGTGAGAGAAAATGAGAAATTAATCCTAAGTGAGCTCAAGGATTGAGCTATGTAGCTTAATTTTTAGGTCACCAAAAGTGCTTAGTATATCATGTGGTGCCAAAATATCACTCTGGGTTTCAGATTCTGTATTTGGTTCATTGTGAGCACCATATTGTTGAAACAGGGAAAAAATGAAATCATCCTTCTATAATGGCTTCTTACATAGCTTCAATCTATGGTCGTTTATAAGAAGTGAAAATATGACTGCATCAATGGTGTGTAACTAGACTGCCCCATTAGGATAAACTTGACTAATTTCATAGGGGCTCAACCATTTGGACTAAAATTTTCCATTGAATTATTTATACCTTGAATCATATAATAGTGCCTAGTCCCCCATAGTGAACTCCTTGGTTTCAATGTACTAATCATGCCACTTCATCCTTTGTTATTGTACTACCTTATTATGATGGATTTCCTCCATCCTTATCTCATCCAATCCATTTAAGGTATGCAACCTTTCCTTTTGAGCTTTTGTCAGGTCCATTTCTAGTTCTGCTACTGTCCTTAGTGTTTTATATTCAAACTCAATAGGAAGGACTGTTGTCTTACCATATAATAACTCATAAGGTATAAAACCAGTGGTGGTTTTCCAAGTTCTATATGCCCATACTGCTTTAGGTAACCTTTCAACCCAATCTCTCTTATGTAGCTATATTGTCTTGGTGAGAATAATTTTAATCTCCCTATTAGTGACTTCTACCTGACCATTAGCCTGAGGGTGGTATGGAGTTGACTTCTTGTGTCTAATTTGATATTCCTTAACTAGTTTGGTGATTATATCTAAAGTAAATTGTGGTCCTTGATCAATGACTATTTCTCTAGATACTCCATACTTGGTAAATATACCCTCATATAATAATTTAGCTACATTGCCATCTCTAGCAAATTATAAGGCCTTTACTTCCACCCACTTAGATAAGTAGTCAGTACAAACAAGAATGTATTCCTTGTCGTTGGAAGTAGGTGAAATTGGTCCAATAAAATCTAGACCCCATATATCAAAAGGAGCTAATGTCAATTGAGGCTACAATGGTATTTCATCACTCCTTGTTGGTCTTCCCATCCTTTGATACTTATCACAACTCCTTGTATATTTAACAAAATATTTTGTGCAAATTTGGCCAATAATAGCCAGTTGTGAGGATCTTAAAGGCTATTCTTTTTTTTTGCAAAATGATCTCCATATGGCTCATCATGGCATGACTTTATGATGCCAAATATTTCATCTTCCCTTATACATCTTCTCATGATGTTATTAGGGCCAATATAAAATAGAAAACCTAATATCCAAGAGTATGGGAAAAATTTATGCATCAATTGTCTCTTTTCTCTTGGAGAAAAGTGTGATGGAATCTGCCCTATTACAAAATAATTGGAAATATCAACATACCATGGAATGTGTACATTGAGAGAAAATAAGTGTTCATCTAGAAATGAATCATCCACCACTCCTTTAGCTAATTGTGTTGGTAGTTTTTATAGAAAATATACCACTACATTGGATTTACCAGGTTTTTCTACTATGGTAATGTCAAATTCTTGTAGAGGAAGCAACCATCTTACCAATCTACCTCCAAATATTGGCTTGTTCATAAAATATCTGATTGTTGTATGGTCTGTATAGAAAAAGATTGAATAACTAGTAATTAGTTCCTTAATTTATTAATAGCATAAATCACTGCAAGCATTTCCTTTTCTATGATGGTATAGTTCAGCTATGCTCCTTGAATATTTTTGTTGATATAATAAATTGCATATTCTTTGTTACCTTCTTTATGCTCCAGAACTACTCCAATAGAAAAAATTGAAGCATCTATATGTATATGAAAGGGTAGAGTCCAATTAAGACCTTGCAAAACAGGTGCTTGAGTCAAGGCTTTCTTTAGCTCTTCAAACAAGTTTTGACACTCTAATGTCCATTCAAATTCAATGTCCTTACTCAGAAAAACAAATAATGGTGTAGTAATCTTACTAAAATCTTTAATAAAATGCTTGTAGTAGCCTGCATGACCAAAGAAGCTTCTAATATCTCTTTAATTTTGTGGGATAGGTAATGTAGATATTATTTCTATCTTGTGTGGATCAACCAGATTCTTGCACTAGATATAAAGTGTCCCAACATAATTCCTTGTGTCATCATCATGAAACACTTTTCATTGCTAAGTGACAGTTGTGTTCTTTATACCTTTTACAATACTTTTTCCAGATTATTGAAATCTTCCTCATAAGTTTCACCATAGGTAGTGAAATTATCCATGTATATCTCCATACAGTCATGTGCATAATCATAAAATATGTTGAGTACTTCTCTTTGAAAGGTAGCTGGAGCATTGCATAAGATGAAGGGGAGAATAGAGTAGGCATAAGTTCTCCTAATCCTATGGAGTAATTTTAATCTGGTTGTAACCACTGAAACCATCTAGAAATGATAAGTACTTTTTTTCCGTTTAGAGAATCAAGTACTTGATCTATGAAGGGAAAAGGAAAGAGATCCTTCCTAGTTATTGTATTCAGTTCCTTGTAATCTACACAAACTCTCCATTTTCCACCTTTCTTGGGAACAATTACGAAAGGTGAGACCCATTCACTATCTGATATTGGGTAGACAAAATCTACATTAAGTTTTTGTAGTTCAAATTTTACTATCTCCCTCAAGCAGGATTCATACATCTCTGAGGTTGTCAAATGGGTCTATAACCATCATTGATATAAAATTTATGCATACATAAATCAGGATCTATGTCTTTCATATCATGGTAATCCCATGCATATGCTAGTGAGTGTGCTTGTAGCACTGTGTGCAGAGAATTTTGTGGCTATTTTGTCAAGGAATTGTTTATGTTTAATTTTTCTCTTGGCATGATTTCCAATTCCTTGGATGATTCTTGGATAGATGAGAGGTCAAGACTTGGTATGATATGTACAAATT
>VDFB02121782.1:0-19706 GCA_007258455.2 Sequoia sempervirens
CGAATTCACAATTCCCAATCCTCAATTCTCCTTGTGAAATAGTTGGCTTATGTTGCACCAATCTAATATAATTATTAGTTAAAGAATTTGAACCAAGTGATACGTCTACATCTAGCTCAACAAGTGATTCATTTGTAATCCACTAAGATCTAGTAAAAGATTGAAAACCATTACTATCTTTAGCTTGTAAATTAGTTCATATTTAAACCACTCTTCATATTGGCCTAATTATGTGTAGTTTTCCTTTAAAGCCATTCTTTTCTAATTCCCAACCAATTATGAGATCTTCAAGGTTCATAGCTTGTTGATCCATAACTCCCTACAAACTCTCATTTATACTAAACTCCATTCCTACAAATTCTAACTTTCCCAGTGTTTATTTTATGTGCCAAATAAACTAACCACCATGCTTAAGCTATACATCTTTGATTTGAATATGAATCTCCAACTAAACATCATAGGTGGCCAATTCCTCAACTTCATGTTTTCCTTTTCTAAGGCCAAGGAATTTTTTTGAAGAGGATGTTACTCTTGTTGATTTATTCGCATCTAAAGCTCCTTTGATTGTATTAAGAGCTAATAATCTCAGAGCCCTTATTGATTTAAGCTCCCTTTTAAGCCTTTCAAGTTCTTCAATTATATATTTTTCTTCCTTAGCCCATTGCTTCAACCTCTTGCTTTATGAAAATTGTTGCAACAACTAGCTAATTTTTATCCTCACAAAGTGAAGAGTAGGTTGAACTAAGCTTAAAAGTGAGTCCATCAACCTTTTCCTTCATTTCCTTAGATGCAATTAAAGCCTCTTCTACAAATTTGATAGCCATGTCTTTGTCTTTAATTAAATGTAAATATTTTGATTTCATTATTTTCAATACGTTATTGTTTGGAAATTTATAATAGTGTATGTATAGTATTGATAGCACTTCATGTGTTTGGTCCTTTTTTTCCTAGTCTACATGGTCTTCATATTTAACATAACCTCTTCTTTTCCGACCCGTCTTCATCTCCTTTCTCCCTTCCACCTCCTTGCACCACTGCACGTCCCTTCTCCTCTACCCCGTACTTCGTTTCCTCGTTCTCCCTTCTCTCTGTATTTCTCCACCTACGGTACCTTCCTTATCCCTCCACACAGCCCATCCTCCCTCCAGCTGGCTCTACAATTTTCTCCTCCTCCACTCCTCTGTTCACTGCCTCCTCTCCTTCGTTGTTGCACCCTTGATCTACCTCCTCCTTCGTACGCCTCTTCTCCGGGTTTCCTGCACACCCTGCCACCTTTGCCTCTGTGCTTCTCCTAGGCTTCTGTTGTCGTCATCCACTACTCCCTCCAGCTGGTTCAATCTGCTACACACCTACCTACCTCCATCCTTCGTACTTCTGCTTGGTATCCGCTTATGCACCTGCCGCGGGGTCAACTTGACTTGAACGCCACCGCTAACCGGGGCTTGACCTGTCGCCGACTGGGAACATTTGTGCGTGCTTTTGGTGAGATTTGAACCTGTGACGCCCTCTCAACAGGGCCAAGTGACTTACTGTCACACTACGGGGTGAACCCCTATTGTCACAATTTATTGTTCCTCTGTCTTCTTTTCTAATTATTTATCTAGCTTCACTCCTATGTTCCAACATTTGTGACTTAGCAACCAAATTTCTCTACATGATATGCAACTTTTTTATCTTCTAAGTTTATTTTTGTTCTCATCATTCCTTTTTGCAATAGAAGAGCTCTTTATTTGTTGATCACTTCAATCAAGTCTCTCAATTGTCAAGTATGGTTTCAACTTTTCTTCACACTAATCAACAACATTTTTAGCTAGTGCATGTGCGATTGGTAAAAATCCTCGATCATCATTTTTTGTGATAGACAATAAAATTGATAAGATCGAGTAGAAGATGTCATCGGTCTCATTCAAAATCATAGGCATAATTGTTCGTATTGATGTTACAACATTTTCTATAGGATTCTTACTAATAGTAACAAAGAAATGTTGAAACCTTTTAAGAATAAGATCATCGAATTCAAGATCTAGCATCACAATCCAAGATCTAATTTTTGCAATAGTTTCTAAAATTGTTACCCTATTAGCAAAAGGAATTTAGATTTCATCTAAACCTTGAAAACTTTCCATGATCAACTAAAATATCTCTCATGGTGTTGTTGCATAGAAGTTTAGGAATTATTATTCTTGTAAAATTTCATTAATGCAAGTTATAACTTCAAATCTCATATCTTTATTTGGGTGTCTTATAAGCTTGGCCGAGTTTCAAAAACTAACTATTCTATCATGGATAAAAAATAATCCATTTCTTCAAAACTACTAAGTAGACTATCTTTAGATAGAGGCAACTACTCAAGTTTCTTCATTGCTTTGTAAAGCCTATTTCCCAAATCTAACGTCATAATTAACAAATGAATAAATGGTAAATTGTGCAATGAATGGTTAAGTTTTTTTAACAAACTGGTAAAGATCACCAAATCTAATACCACTATAACTTCTTGGAACTGGGATTTTAAAATATTTGATGAAATGCAGAAATTCACTTTCAAATCATCAAGATCATGATGTGGACAATATGAGAGCATATGGTGATTGGAACACTAATTTACTAGTAGCAAGCTGCACAATTTTACAATGTATCTAGTACAGAATATTTGAATTATTAACCATGTCTTGGCGACATTGTCATTCAAACTTACATTTCAAAGGTACTATGATTGTGAAGTGCACAAACATTTACAATATGAATGATAAAGTAATGAAATACTTTTTTGTTTTCAATTAGGAATTATATCAAACAATTGTCCAACAATCTAGAAAAAAGACATTTTTGTTAAAATGTTGGAAAACAAATTACATAAAATGTAAAATACCTAAAATGGGAGCTAACATATTTGAGAGTTCAATGAAGAATGAACTGGTACTACAAACAAAACCATCTACCAAATGTTTGTATCTAATATGATTCAAATACAAAGATGATACTAACCTTGAATGCCCAAATTATTACTACAAATCTCTTCTAACTAGATTTGTTGTATATGAAAGATTGGATTGAAAATATATAGTTGCAAGCTCTCTTGAATAAACAATTATAAGCTTAGCAAAGCATGCATATTATAATGCATTAACTAAATATATTTACACCACAACAAAAATTGGAAGACAATACTACAACATGAATATTAAATCATTTAGTTGTACTCCCCTTAAGCTATGATTCACTTAGCAACTTCATAAATTACAATATCCTTATAAGTTATGGTTGAGATAATGGGGATACAACATGCCCATCAAACAATCTTTACCCTTTTTGAATAAGCATAAATGTTACAAATTGTTTTAATAGGTCTCAATTCCTCATTTCATACAACACAAACATCAAATCATGAATGTATGATGACTATTTTTTATTATTATAATATTACTATATCATATGAAAAGAGTACACGCTCAAAAAAAGAAACATAAAAAATACTACCTTAAAATATGACCACCAATGATGGCTTGAAATAAATAAAAAATTGAACATAGCCAATAAATATTACTTTCACCAAAATATATAAATATTATAAAAGTAGTATAGTGATTCTAAGTAAGAAATAAGCTCACTAACAATCTAATAATCACCAAACTAGAATCAATTGTATATGTAAGTTCTTCAATCTTTAGCACAAATTATGAAACCTTCAATATGCTCCCAAAAATAATCTTTCCATGCAACTACAATCCTTAGATAGTATTGTCTTTGTTGGATAAGAGGGTTTTCATCCCCAAATCCAATTGAAAAACCAAGACAATTTTCATTTTCTAATTTTATTATCAAATAGGTTTCAATTCTCTAGCCACGAAATGAACATTAAATGCTCAATATTAAAAAAAAGTGATTTTTGGCAACATGCACTAAATTGTTTTTCTTAAGCCCAACTCTTTTTATAATCATTTGTTTACTATTTTTAAGCTCCTCAAGAAATCTTTAGAATTTTTTCTTCAAATTTAAATATTTCAATTCGCCCCCTTGTCCTAGCATCATTTCATTCCCTATTTTTAAAAACACTTCATAATATCAATGAAGTACTTTATAATTTAAAAATAGAATATAAATTATCTTTTTATAAAATTAAAGTCACTTTTTGGGCAACTTAAATTAAATTATCAAACTATCTCCTCAGCTCAAAAGGTGACATGAGATCCATTTATCATAGTAGAGGGTGCAAGACTATATGCTTCAATATAAGGAGCATGTGAACAAGTCTCATGCATGCCTACAAAGACAATTATTAAGGCCTTCTATATAATCCATTAAAACCTCATCTTGCACATCATTGTTCATTTGGACAAAGCTTCTACAAAATTCATTGATGTATTCTTATACACTTTGTCCATCTTTCTAATTTAATAATTGCCATTCCATATATTTTTACTAAACCAATAAGACAATATTGTTTCTTAATCAATTATTTAAATTGATCCCATGAACTTATTCAACCTTGTTTCCTTAGTATAATAGAATGCAACACTCAAACCAAGTTAAAACATTCTCTACTAACCTTAACCTAACAAAGGAAATCATTTGTTCTAGAATAAGACAATATTGTTTCTTAACCAATCATCAAACTTCTTTGCATCCACATAACTTTGAATGACAAAAGTTCAATATTAGCCTTTGTTTCAACTTAAATGTTTTCTTGAAATAATCTTCACTCTTTGAAGCTTTCACTTCTTCGTTGGAGTTGGTATTGCCATTATCCATCTTTGTATGAGGATCTCCATTATGACTTTCATGGTCTCCATTGATCAAGAAAGGCTTGCTATAGTGTTTTTCATCTCAAGAAAACTTGCTTCAACATTTAAACATTCTCCCTTACCTTCCATGCTTCTCAACTCTCTTCTCCACTTACAAGATTCTTTATTTCTTTGTAAAGATAAAATGTCATTTAACATTGTTGGGTATCAACATGCAAAACAATCAGAACAATTACTTCCACAAGGAAAGGCATTGCTCTAATAGCATATTATTCATAAACTAGAATGGATATTCCATAAGATAGTTATTAAAAACAAATTTTAAACTAAAAGAGTAATAAAAGACAAGACTTAACAAGCATGAATGAGCAAGGAATTGTAAGTAACATGGAGAAAAACACAAGAAGCATGAGACTAATATACCTTGGAGAAACCCACTTCAGGTGAAAGCTCTAGAAAAGCATAATCTCAATCTCACTTAAGAGTACTCCATTGGCAACTACAATGGGTCTAAGCCTTGGAAGCTTGAAATAGAATATTGATCCAACTTTGGTATAAGCCTAAAAAACTACTAAAATCTCTCTAAGTACCTCTTCTACTCTTCTACAATCTTCCAACATGCATAAAATGAATCCAAGATTACATTCTTCAAGTCTACAATGACCATATATAACATTACAAAGCGCCTAGTCATTATATCTTCAAGAACTCGAGGAGAAAAATGGAAATTGGAAATGTCACAAGACATTTACTTCTACTTAAATTGAATTCACTAGTGATTTTGTTTTCATTGCAACATTTTTGAAATGATTGCAACAAATTTACTTTCACTACTTATTGCAACCAACGAATTTTCCATAAAGATGAGCACTTATTTTTGAGTTGCTTCTTTCTACCAAATCCTAAATCTCAATGTCCCATACCATCTTATGTACACTCCAATTGCCCAGGAGCCCATCTTGTTCCAAAAGATTTTCAACAATACCATGATGGACAAACACAAATCCTTTTACATATCATATATTACAAGCCATATTTGTTCTTAATTAACTTGCATCTAAGCTTGCCCTAGTATCAATCAACAAAATCATACCCCAGTGTAGATTTCATATAATAAAAACTTTGCCTACAAACCGTAAGTTAATACTTGGAGTGATTTTTTTGACACAATTTGCATAATAATAAGCAAAATTATTCTTTTAATTTATATCAGATAACTATTATATAACTAATCCACTTGCACATTGATAAAAGGGGCAAGCAAGGGGCATTAAAAAACTAACATTACATAAACAAGGTGGCAGCAACAAGCACAGTTATTATAAGTTGCTATCTTGGTGAAACAAAGTTGTAACAATATAGAGAATTGGCATATTCCTTACTTGAAGTGAGTGAATCATGTATAATGTTCACATTACAAAGTTGAGTCATCCATTCAAACTTGTTAAATTTATAAATGGTAGAAACAACAATCTAAAGTTACAAGGATTCGACATATGAAATGTAACAACGGAGACTAGGTGGTTCATCATTATAGTTAATAAATAATGGCCCTGGTGTTTCAAGGTATTGTCTCAGACGCATTTAGTTGCAAGAAGTGTACATTATTCTCTCTTGTTGCTCATCAGACTTGGAATCCCTAAAAAGCTTTGAATACAAAGTTGTTACGGGGTTATTTAAATATTGTAAGCATGTAAAGTTCATAAGATTATGTTAAAAAATGCATAGCCTTGCGTTAGGCCAAGGCGTGCAAAAGCAGTTGCAACCAATATCTTAATTCCTATTGAAATCTTATTCTTCTCGATCTACTATGCAAACATGATACTTATTATCCTTCATTTTTCAGCTTTACTCGTTATGTATCTTATTTATTTATTTTTATTTTTTAAAAGATATCAAGGTGATCAATATGTCTTCCTTTTTCCTATTTATATTGATAAAAGTTGCCACACATGGATAACTTGCATTCACTATAGACATGTGTTACAGAACTTATGCTCACTTGTGCATTTTTGTTTGTTATGTTCTATTTTATCTTGAGCTAATATTTTAAAGCACTAACAACTTTTCCATCCTTTTTACCCACCTGGGATTTTAAAAAAAACAGAAAACTACCATAATATGCATGCTTTGTGCTCCATTAAGAACATCACATGTACCTGACATAAGATCAAGCCATGAAGAAATGAGACTTGATATTAAAAAAGACAACCGCACAGATTGAAACCCCTAGATGGCAGTCCACGCTGAGAATTGTGAGGAGCATTGAAGAACAAAAACTCCTAGACTATGCAAGTGCAGACTCCTAATAAGATGTTAAAAAGATTCAAAGCTGTGCACTAAGTAATATTAAATCTTTAAAACAATGGTACAGAAACCATCACTGAATTTGCTTAGTGCAAACACAGAAGCATCTCCAACTATAATCCCCATAAAAAGGAAATTCAACCAGGGCTTGGAAGACAACAAAAGTGCTTAAATGAACCACCAAAGACTCTTGTGATGAGAAGATGATGCAAACCATGTCTAAAATTTCAACAGTATTAAAAACATAAAAGCTTGGTATGCTTGTGCACACAATAATAAGGCTATGCCAATACATAACCCCAAAACCCCGAAAACATTTTATTACCATGACACCTGAATTTTTAGTTACATATCATGAGGTTAATTTTGTCTATGAACAGAGCTTTCCTTTTTCTGTGTACAATTTTGTATTGATTTGTATTTATGTTACCACATTGGGCACAGTTGTGTCCATAGTTTTTGGTTAAACATACTTTGTTCCTATGGTATCAATCTTTAACAGTATTTCATAACAAAATTGTTTTGTTATACATAAGCACTTAAGACATGCATACAAGAAGAAAAAAATGGGAGGAACTTCAGCACTTCTGAACCAGTCCACCAATGTCTGTTTTCATCGACAGGTTATTTTGAAAATCCAATATTTGTAACTACTTGTTAAATGTTTTCTGTTTGTACTTGAATTGAAATTCATTCTACGCACTTACATTGAACTAGTGCTTAATTTAAGGAAGTCAACATGATAACACCCTACAGCGTACACAAGGTTAATGTGATGCAGATAAATAGTGCATACTTACTGTCATACTGAATAGTAATCTGTTTAATAGGACATTCTTGGAAAGTAAACTCAACTGCACGACAGTGGTGAAGATGAACCTGAGATGAGATAATATAACCATAGTAGCTTACATTTTGGCTACATATGTACCTTAATAGTAAAAAATAAATAAAAGATGAAATACGATGCAATTCTAGGTGATAAAAAACTAAAATATATCATTCATTTCTTTTAGAGGAAAACATGTCACAGCCTGACTGGCTGGATGGTGAAGGCAAATTTACTACATAGAGAAAAACAAGTTCAAATCTGGAGTGGGGTAGGGTATGTACAACTCATTGAACAATATATAAGACAAACTGAATCGGTACCTCACTTTGTGGTGATGGTGACCTTTAAAACTTTACGTTTACCTTTACCTCTTATGTTATAGGCCAGAAAAGACAATATTAAATGAATGTGAAAAAGGAAAAAAAACTTGAAAAGTACAAAATATATCAACTAGTCACCTCATGTACTACAACTTGAAATAAGTCTTTGGAATCTGGAAGACATTTTTTTATATTCTGAAAGGTCAGAAGGTTGAACTTGAGCCAATGCTGCTTTGAAATGTCGCATTGATACCTCCTGAATATCAATGTTCTCCTGAAAACAAAATATGCACATCAGATTCTGTAGAAAGCAAAAACCTAACTATTCAAAATGAACCAATAATCTTGATGTGTCTGAAATTAAGAACCATAACTTTTGTAATTCAATAAATCTGAAAACTATCAGAACATTTAGGAAATGCTTTTATCAAAAACAAGAAAAAGAACAAGCAACTAAGTCATAATGGCTGAATAAATTATTTGCATATTGGATTGTGTAGAATGTCATTAACCTCCAATGCAGCAAAAGCTGCTTCATGGCATACTGCGGCAATATCAGCACCAGTGTAGCCATCTGTAAGAGAAGCAAGCTCTGGATTTCTTACATCAGATGCACAGGGCATCTTGCGCATATGAATATTGAAAATTTCTTCCCTGTCAACTTGGTTTGGTGGCCCAACATATACTAATCGATCAAAACGTCCTACAAATAACACCACATGTTCAAACAATTATGTATATAACAGGGGCACTGACTAAAGCCTCAGATTCACAATAGTAGAGAAACAAAACAATACCTGGGCGCAAGAGTGCTGCATCGATCTTATCTGGACGATTGGTAGCAGCAATCACAGTCACTCCAACCCTTGGAGATAAACCTGCACCTCCAAAACAGATTCATATGGAGTGTAAAAATGACAATACTGACATATAAATAGGAGCAAAGGCAATTTAAATGATGATAATGGACATGCATGTGAGATTTGTCAAGTGGGCCTTATGCACCAATATAAGACATTTGCAATTTAAGTAAATATCGCATGCCATAAAGGGCAGATGGGTTGCAGTTTTGTAACTGTATTTTGCAATAGAATTATGTTTTTTTAAGGAGTTTAAGTTCTTTTCAATTTGCCGCATCGTTGAGTCTGAGTCACAAGGTTTTCAACTATGGTTGTAAGCTAAGTCACAAGGTTCGAATACAATAAAATTCAGATGAAATTCGGCAAGGGTGAAAATTTCGGCATTAAATTTGCCTTATATAATTTTTATTTTTTTAAATATAAGTAATATATCCACAAAATTATCAAAATAGTTTAACATTGCTAAATAGATTTGAAGTCGTCATAAAAAGATTGACCCATTTATAAAAATATAAATCATAAACAGACAGTGTGCTTAGAATGATCCGCGAGCAGTGATTTATAATAAAAATAGGTCAAAAACCCTAAAAATTGTTTTTGAAAACCTTAAATAACACTTTTCCACAATATATTTTAATGAAAAAACACATGCTTTTTTCCATATGAATTTTTGGCCAAATTTTAACAAATTTTATGTAAATGTTTGAAATTCGGAAAAATTCAAATTTTTTTCTTGAAATTCACCGAATGCTGTGACATAGGTTGTAAACACACTAACAAATTAAAAATCAATAATCATATGCTAGTATACACATTCTTCATCCTAATTTGGGGCTAAGTTATAGTTGCAATTTGACTACCAGTGGAAAATTTCAATTAGGAAACCCCAAGAAAGAACAAGGCTGGGGTATAGTCTTTGATAGCAACTTCCATAACAGCCTTCATATCTAGAGTTCTCAAATAAGTTTTTTTGACATCATATCATCCACAACTACATTCATCTTCATATCATTCTACTATCCTTTTTTTGATCCACTACTACAACGTATTCAAAAACAATATCATTGTAATGATTGCTACCATGTGGGTGTCATATTGAGAGGACTGCAGCTCCATAATAGACTTCTCAAACTAAAATAATTTACAATAAAAAATTTCAGGACAGATGGTAGTTATAAACATTACAAATACCTATTTGGTATGGGATTCATATGAGTGAATGAAAAAATTATCAAACAAAAAAGACCTGAAACAAACAATGTCTGACTACTAGTGGTCCTCCATATTAGAATTCAACTATGTATCGCTCCATTTAAATACACTGGGCTAATATTGAATCCCACGAACACAAGCATTCACACCAACTTTGTAAGAGGAACATCATTTGTGAAAGAAGTTGATAATGTTATTCTATTTCCAAAAAATGGCATTGCACATTTCAGTACACCCTTCACATATGAGGATTTCAAGTTTTGAATTTACACATTCATTCTAACAGTGTTAAAAGCACACTTAAAATATTGAACATTAATCCTAAAAAAATGAGACTATAAATTAATAACAAAAAACTAAATACAACTTTTTAATTTTGGGGGAGGAACAATGAATGTACTCATTGATTTGGACTTCTAACCAAAATTCACTTGCTTGACATTATAATTTACCCTCAACGTCATCATACATTAACATAATCAAACAATTCAATCAAGTCAACATTTACTTGTACAGAGGTCAATATTTTTGTTTCCCACTATACAAACTACTGCAGGTACAAGCTCCTTAGCTATCTTACTTGATGGATGAAATTAGCCTACTAGATCATTTTTTTGACACAAATCATGCACATCCAAAAACCATATCAATGTAACAACCACTACCAATATCAGTGGCGAGTTATTGAGCAACTCACTTGAGGCATTTGATTCACAAGTTAGTGAGTAACTCGAGTATCTTTTCACATTCTTAAACTATGCCATAAACAATGGGACAAACAAACTCTAGCTTCCAATAATATCTAGAACAAAGGGCATTCTATATGCAAGTCTTTATAAGTAAGCACTTAAAAAATTGGCAAAAGAATCTCCAAATGAGTTATACATGGTAAGTGACATCTAGATGGGAGTTATATTCCACTAAATAAGTGGACGTGACTCACATGAAACAGAAAGAAAGAGAACTTATATTGATGTCCACAAATGACCAAAGTAAGTCAATGTGAAACAATAAATACAGCAAGTTACACCTGCTATTCAGGGTTGCTAAATGGAACAAAAATGAGCAAAATTAAGGTTTGCCAAAATGCAGTAATATTAAATAAGCAAGGGATAACCCAAATAGTTAAACCCTAGACAAGCCAGTAAATATAAAATCATAAATACAATCCTGACAGAGGAAGGCCCAAAAAAGCCAAGAAAATGAGCCATTCAGAAAAAGGTTTAGTCTGCATTGAAGTCAAGAGGAAAAAGCCTGTTCTCCGAAGGACTTCATCAGACTCTGTATTGGCCCTGTTAGTTTTAGATCAGATTTAATGCACAGAAATTTAATTCAAAATCAGACACAATAACACAGCAGATACCCTGGGAAAACCCTCCACTTGACGGAGAAAAACCCAGCAACAATATATCACTTATTTATTGAATGTCAACACAAAATGTCTCCTTTACAAGAGGCCGATAAGAGGGCCAAATAGAAGCACCACAGACAGATGCAAACACAGATACAAACAGATGTAGTTTGCTGATTAGAGATTCAGCCTTCAATAAGTAACAATCTGCTGTCTTATAGAATTCGCAATCTGCTCTTCTTTCTAACTCGCACTTGTGAATGAATAAACTATGAATGATCAACTCAGCCTTCTATGATGAACCGAACTGATCTGCTCCTTTCTCTTAATTTGTGCCTTAGACCAATGATGAACAATGAATAGAATGGATGATGAAAGGTGAACAAATGAAGTCATATAATATCAAGTGATAGAAGAGACGCAACTCTTCAAGAAACAAAGTCGGCTGTCATAGAGATATCAAAGATGTAATAACAAGAGGTCGGCCTCTCTTGGAAATATGTGCCTCTTCACAAGTCTTCAAGTCGGCCTCCAAAGATAATAAGAGATGCCTCTTCATTTGGACGCAACCAATTAGAAGAAAGTCGGCACACATAAGAACTCGTGCCAATTAAATAAATCGCACCTCTTCTTAAATAGAAGACTCTATATAAATTAAATAGCTTGAGCTATTATTTAATTTATTCAATCAAGAATAATCAACAGCTGGAAGAATACTACTGAAGCTGTAACATCAACAGGCCCATTCATGAAAATAAGGAAATAAGAATATAATTTATTTGGAAGGCTTGGTTATACAGCAATTGTTATGCATCGATGGCAATTCAAAGTGCCTTTGAAGAAGGATATTCTTGTGCTGTCCAAGGTATCCTCCACGTGAGAGGAACTAAGATAATAGCTAACAAATTGTGCTAGCTAGTGTACACAGTTAATTCTGCATCCTAACCCAGAGAAGATAATGCAAGAGAGATGTGTGATTAAATAATACTAGCCACTGCAAAGTTGGAATAAGAAAATTATAATGTGGTCTCAAAAAAGAAAAACGTTTTATTCCTCATCCAATACACTTATTAGTGCAAATAAAAGAGCACAGTCGATGAGACCAACTGCCTCCTGCAGCAGTGTAATGCTCTTGAATTCAGAATAGATAATTCTATAATTGCAGAGGTGGGAGCTTTGCTGAAGTGACAGTGATAATTAATAAAAAATGTTTTTAAGTGATTTGAAAGGATGTACCTGTAAAAGTGTAGAAGCTGACTGTTGCTGCTTACCATAATGAAATTGTTGCCAGTGATTATCTTGAGATATTTATGATTATTGCTGTTATCAGCACTTAAGGACAAACTGAATTTGTAAGTTAAGATGAAGCAAAGTTAGAAGGGTTGAGAAGACCTCCAAAAAGTGTAAAAAAGACAGCTGGCATGCTCAAGTTGAGTCTTTAATGTGTTGGCTGCAAAGGCGTAGTCAATGGATTGATTTAACTGAAAAGCAGTCATTTCAGCATATGCTGCACACAGATGTTCCATTTCAGTTAGGGATCACAGTTGCATTTCCAAGTAAAAATCAATAATAGTAAGCATGCACAACTTTATGATTTCCATGGTCCTTATTTGAAGAATACATACACGCATAGATGGCAGACTCGCCAAAAACTCGCGAGTTTTTTTTCAAAACGAGTTTTTGGTGCAAGTACTCGCTACAAAGGGCATTGCCCCTTGACCCCATTGGGGGCATTGCCCTCAAACTCCCATTGAATTCATTTGATTTTCTAGGTACTCTCTAAGTCCAAGTTTCCAAGTTTGCCTACAAGTCTTCATCTATAATATCGTCTAGTTCTACCTCTCCCCTAATTTTCACTAGACATGGGAAAGAGGAAGATGTAAATTTGTAAAATATATTAATGTAGTATTTAATTTCATTTTTACAAAGATAATTTGCTATTTTCATTTTGTTTCAGAATATCAACATCAGCGCATTCCACATGAGGATGCCATTTTGTACCTATGTTCCACCGGCGTCGGGGACGGGGGGACGTCGAGACGGGGGGACGGGTTTCCGGGACAGGGGGACAAAGGGGCCTCAATTTCGGGACGGCGGGGGGACGACGGGGGGACGGCGGCGGGGGGGCGGGAGGGGGGACGGGGTGTATATACTATATACTATACATATGGTACTTAAAATGCTAGTTATGAAAAGATGTATAAGACTATTAAGAAGTAAAATAGCAAAATTGAAATACTAAATTAGTACTTGAACATTGAACATTGAATATTGAAGTTTTCAGTATCGAATGATGAATTACTAATTAGAAATTAGAATAGTAATACTCAATACTACAATGTAACAATTGTTGCATCGGCAAATGGAAGATTTCTATTATATTATATCAAAAATATCTGATTATAAAGATGATTACAATGAGTAGCATGATTATATGATATCAAAACAAGTACAAAATCAAAATGCCAAAATGACAAAATGTAGTGAAGGAGGCAGAGGCCTCTAATCATCCCTCGGGAGGTCGGCAAACTCCTCATCACTAGAACCACTGGACTCCTCAAGGTCAAGATCCGCCAAAGGAACACCAACCAACCCTATATCTGAAGCATCCTCATCCTCATCAATCTGTGATGGCTCCTCTGGCTCTACATCCCATCGTGTTGCTGGGCTCTCCTTGTACACACGTGTCCTGCAGTCAGTGATACGCAAGGCACTATGTACAGCCACTAGCTTCTCTACTCTCTTAGAGGTAAGTCTATTCCTCTTAAGAGAGTGGATGAAGCTATAAGTAGACCAGTTCCTCTCAGAAGCTGAAGAACTAGAAACCTGGGACATCAAACGAATGGCTAGTGTGGTAGTCAGTGATTTCGGTCCATGACAAGTCCACCACAAAATCGGATCCTCCTGTGCCATAGTTCTTATGTCTGCCTTTGCTGCAGCCTTATAACCCCTAAGAGTAGCAAATTTCGTCCACTCAGTGCGAATGTTGCCAGCAGCTTCAGCATCATACATCCTATCAATGCATCTGAAGAACCCTTCCTTCACCTCATCATCCTGAATCGGTGTAACTCTCCCAGGCCTAGGCATGTACCACTTCGGATTCAATGCATAAGCAGCCATGTGCAAGGGAGTGTTTAGGCTGTCCCATCTACGCTGAATAATAGGCTGAATGTAAACATTGTAGAACGCTAAAGTGGGGTCCTTCTCTTGCACAACTGCCCTCATCTGACCAAGCATAGAATCAATGCACTCATACACCTCCCCAAGGTTAGGTGCATCCCCATCCCCATATCTGATGACCTGTACAACTGGTGTAATGATGGTGACAATATATTTTGCATCATGCCAAAATGCATCACTCTTCACTATCTCCTTCACCGTCTTCCCCTGCTCTGTCCTGGCCCCATCCCAACGATTCCATTCTTGTGTCATAACCATGAGTTGCAGTGGCTCTTGCAACTCAAGCATTCTCTCCAAAAGAATGAAATAGGATGCATATCTGGTCTCAACTGGTTTCAAGAACTCCTTCGCGAAACTCTTGAAGATGGCATGTGAAGTGTGGTGGTTGCGGATATACATCTGCACATCTCTAGCATTGCTGACCACTCCTCTAATCCACTCAATCTTCCCCATGTCATTGAGTGCATTGTTCATGGCATGCACACAACATGGAGTCCACCAAATGTGTCTGTATGATGCCTCTATAAGCCTCCCTGCAGCTCTGCACACATGTGTTGCATCTGTCACTACTTGGACCACATTTTGTGGCCCAATCTCCTCAATAGCTGCCCGAAGGATCTCAAACTGAAAATCAGCATCTTTTCAATGCCCTGAACAATCAACTGCCCTGAGAAAGAATGGCCCCTCTGAGCATGTAACTATAACATTGATGAGTGGACAATGCCTAATGTCCGTCCACCCATCCATAACTATGCTACATCCAGACTCCTCCCAACATGCCCTCATCGTCTCCATCAATGAATTGATCTTGGCATAGTTGTTATCCCAGATCGTGGTCCTCAATTTGTGCTCACCTGGTGGCACATATGATGGTCCTCCCTTCGCCACCATCGACATCATCTCCTTATAATAAGGAGAGCGAGCTACATGGAATGGGATTCCATTGGCAAAAAAGAACCTGCCAATGGAATCATCTATCTGATCCCTCAGGTGCACATTAAATAAATCAGCTATGGGGTTAGGCTGACTTTGCATCTTGCGTTTCCCCTTGCCCTGTTGTGATTCAGCCATAGTGCTATAAGTGGATGACGGTCCTGAGGCTGACCCTGACAATGTTCCTGCTCTCTGATGCAATGTAGGAGTAGAAATACGTGGCTGCGTCTGCATTTGCTGCTCCTGAATCTGCTGAATAGTCTGAATATGTTGCCTACCAGACAAGGTAGTAGGCATTGGAATTGCCATGTCATCTGGAACACCCCAAAGCTTGTTGAACTCAATTCTGTATTTCAAATTTTTAGGCTGCTTCAAAAAATCACATGCTCCCACACCCTTTCCTGGCCAAAAGAGGAAGTGTGCATTAACTCTGGTGATGCTCCCAAACCAATCATCACCACAAATGTTGCATTGCCATTTCCTCGTGCCACCAGTTGATGACGTTGGGGCTGTTATTCTTGTTGCAAACTGTTTGAGAGGAGATTTGAGATCATAAGGACCCCTAGCCCACTTTGCCAAAAGCTGGGAAGGGCAATCAGTAGAAACTGGTGCACTAGCTATGGAACTAGTATGCCCTTCTGGATTTGACCCTTGCTCACCCCCCTCATTGTGCTCATCCTCATGCTCAGGTTCATATTCTGATTGGCTTGCACTATGAGAATCAGTTTCCATCTCATGCTCACTCATTTCATGACTATGGGAGCTCATTTTGACACTGCATTTCACAAAATGAAAAAAAATTCAATAAACACATAGTTTCAGCCTATGCCCTACTTTAAAATTAAAAAATAAAACTCTATATTTTAAATTTTCCAACAAATTTTATATTGCAAAACAAAATCTAAGATTCTAAATTAATTTAGAAACTAGAAAATGGAACAACAAGAATTGAGAAATGAAATAAGAAAAATTAAAAAATGAAACAACAAGAAATGAAAGAACATTGAAAATCAGAAAATAAAATAAAAAATAAGTTAAAAACCCTACCTTTTGCTTTAAAAATCTCTTCAACAAGGTGAAGAATCTTCCTCCTCTTCTTCTTCTTGCTCCTTGACACTCCTTTTTCACTTGCAATCACTCCTTTCACTCCTCCAATCACTCTTTCCTCAGCCTTCACTCTTCTTCTTATTGCTGTAGCAAACAAGTAGAAATGCAAATGTGAATAAAAATGAAGATTAGAGGGCCTTTTGAAGGCATGTTAGAGTTTAGATGGGCCCCACATGCCCTTAAGTGTGAAACCAAAGACGATGGCGCCCATGGGAAAGTGGGAGCGCCCGTCCATCTCGGGGCGTCCCGTTCGAGGCAGCTAAGGGCCTGGAGGGGGCGTCCCAGGGGTTCTTGTTTTTGTACCCAATTTGGCACCAAATCAAATACAGTAGACTCAGCTTGTTTCTTTTTGTATACTCATTTATTGACTCATTGGATGCATCTTATCTTTGAATTTTTTCAAAAAAAATGTGTTTTTAGTGAAGTTTAAGCAATTTTTAAAGTTCCCCAGTTTTTTGCCGAGTTTTTCGGGCTTGCCGAGTACTTGCAAACGCCGAGTATTCCAACTATTGATACACGCACTCAAGAACTTGCTCCAGACAAGTGACTCTTGCTAAATGATTTCCCTATTATTCATCTCTTCAACTATAATCAGTTTTCCCTCAATATTGTTCGGTCAAACACTTTTACTAGATATGCAGAGGTGAAAATATTAGGCCTTTATATTTGCAGGGTTAGGGAGGTTCTTCCTGCAGCTCAGAGTATTCCTTGGGTAGACAGGATTGCATGTGCCCAACAGTTGCAAAATCATCCACTCGTGATTGTAAACTTAAATTGCTGATTCAGGTATGGGGTCAGGTCCAAGTAAGGAGTTCAGGTTCACCAGTCAATATATATGTATACAGAATATAAAACATGGTTAATAATGAGGAAGATAATTGATAATTCAATGTTATATCATAAATTATAATTATAAACAGAATCTGCATAAATAATGACATAAATCATTAGTTTACATTATCTTTGAATTGTTAACCGTTTTCTTGTTATAACTGAAAAATGTAATGAATTTTGAAAAATCTTGATTTTAGAGGCTCCTAAAAGCAAAAACAAAAAATTTAAAAAAGGTTACACACTATATACATTTAAAAATTGAAAAAATATACCCCTTTTACATGAAAAAGTTAAAACACTTTCAAAATATTTACCCCCAGTCTTATCATATTGATTATTCAATAATATATTTTAAAAAACTTAAAATATTATCAGCCTTTGTAAATGTCATCTGCCCCTTTCCTTTCTTCTAATATTTCTTTTTTGACTTCTTAAAATACGATTCACAAACTTCATCTACATATATCATGCAACATTTAAAAATCACTCCTTAAACAATCAATCCACACTTTTAAAACATGTTGAACTCGCTTTGCAAACAAATAAAGTAGCTGCTATTTATCCCGCTGCCAGCTACCTATACCTCCACAATTCAATGCCAACAACAGATTGCAGACACTATGATGGCAAATGATCCACATGGTTGCAGAGATTCCATGACAAGAACTCCTTGACATAAATTATTCTGTAGCAGATACAGCCTGATGGTAGGAGACACAAATAGAAATTGTTTAAGGGCCCATTTCTTCTGATAATTGATAAACATGTCTTTATTCTGGGCACTTTTTTTTTAATTTTGGCACGTAGGTTCTCCCAGGTATGGCCAGATCCAGCTGCAGTTCGCAAAGTACACAGCCCTGGCCTCCTGGGTACCCTGCAGGTTCACCCAGGGCACGGCCCTACCATCTCAGGTACCCCATGGGCACGTCCTAAATGTACCTTCAGGGTAGCTGAGACAGCAGGGCCATATCCCAGGCGAACCCAGCCATGACCCATGCCCAGACCAGGACCCATCCCATCCAGTACAGCAACAGGAACCTGAACTGAAGAACCTGGTAACTTAGTTATAAACTATAGTGCCAGCTCAGTGAGCATCTCTTGTGGACAGGATAATAACCAGCAAAAATGAAGAAGCAGGTAGGTGCATTTGAGGCCTGAGGTGAGCCAACTCAAAATCAACAAAAGATTGTTATTACACAATTCAGCATTCAAGGATCATATACTAGCACTGTAAGAGATAGTGAGTTCTTGTTCATAGTGTTGCACTGGGGAAATGTCATTGGAGCCAAATTGAACCAAGCACCACAGGACCAATAGATGCAAATATTCAAAGCCAATGGAGAGGAGATCTAAAGCATTATCTTTCTTGGGGAAGCACATTAAACAATTTCAATTTCAAGACAACACCTAAAATATCAAAAGCATTTCCTAATGCTATGGACAAATTATTGACCAAAAACATGGAAGCAGTTCATTTTTACCATCCATTTCAACAAGTAGCTGGGTCATAACCCTGTCACCAACAGATACTCCATCGCTTCTTTGTTCACGTGCTACAGCTAGACCATCTATCTCATCAAAAAAAATGATGGAGGGAGATGCTGCCCTTGCTTTTGCAAATAATGACCTTACAGCTTTTTCAGATTCACCAACCCATTTGCTAAGAAGTTCTGGACCTTTCACAGCTAGGAAATTAAGACCTGCCTCTGAAGCCACAGCACGAGCCATAAGTGTTTTACTGCAACCTGGAGGACCAAACATCAATACACCAGAAGGGGGATGCGTCCCAATTCGTAGAAAAGCATGCTGATGCTTTTGAGGCCACTCCACAGCCTCCTTTAACTGTTGTTTCACTTCAGCTTGCCCCCCAATATCACACCAGCGCACCTTGGGTATTTCCAACATAACCTGTGAAAATGTGAAAGAAACACTAGATTTTAGTTTGAAAATTCTTATTTTGAACCATAAAATTGAGAGAAAGTAATTACAACTTATTTACACTAATGGCATAACTACTATAGATCAAGG